>JAVGWN010002763.1:0-10482 GCA_034552555.1 Semaprochilodus insignis
ACACACGTCATCTGGCCGCGTAGTCCGGCATTGCAAAACACCATTCCTGCAGACGCGCATGATCACTTAATTCATTCCAAAGAATTACAGTAATTCAGCAAGATGCAACAGGCAGACCGTCACTGGATCAAACCACTGGATCCGTCTCCTAACCTGCGCCCAAAACAACAGAGCTGGGAATTCGCTTCATTCAGAGAGGTCAGTCTGTCGGCCGTCACACGCTGCTTATGCTACACAACACACTTCACTCATGTGCAACGGGCTGACACGCAAGAATGGTGGTCAACTCAAAGCAGCATTTTCCTTCCCCCCATCCCGCACCACCCAAACATGTCAATAAACGAGAGAAAACGACACCAGGACTCACCTCCGGCAAAACCTGGCCAAAAAAGAAGTCACGGAACGCAGGACGCAGCACCAGCAGCATGACCAGCACTGTCCCGGGTTCATGTAACATCCAGCCCGAGGCAGCGTACAGGGAAAGTGTGAGAGAGAGAGAGAGGGAGAGACAGAGAAAGGAGGAGGAGGAGGAGGAGGGGGAGAGAGACGGAGGGATGGAAGGAGCGCTAGGAGTCAGAAAACGAGTAGAGCAGGAAACGTCTGTTTAGTCGAAAGATTACAAGCTGGTGCCGAGTCATTTCCTGTTTTCAGATCGGACACTTTTTCTCGAAGGCCCGGACAGTGGGATGGATTTATCATCCGCCTGTAGAATCTCTCCCCGCTCGCAGGACGGGCGCTATTAATAGGCCGCGTCTATTTTCGGTGTGATTTTCATAAATAAGCAGGAAGGCACATTAATTCTCTTCCCGCAGGACTCATCACTCTGCTGGGTGAACGGGGAACAGATGATCGGGAGCACGACAGGAGCAGCAATACTGTCAGTCTACTGACTTTACGAAACACAGAACAGTGAGATCGGCCTCGTAAACTTGTCCAGCTCGTGAGATATTCCTGGTTCACAACATTCACATGCTGCATTAAAATCAACACACTGTTAACAGACACACAGTGTAGTACGCTCTAGACCAGGAGTCGCCAGTGTGGTCAATACCAATACCATGGTACAATTCAAATTACTGGCAGCTGCAGGAAACATCACAGTACATACACTCACGATAAGGTGTTCCAAGGCCACTGCTATGTTATCCCAAGTGGCTGCTAACGTGTTCCAAGGCCACTGCTATGTTGTGCCATGTGGCTGCTAAGGTGTTCCAAGGCCACTGCTATGTCATGCCATGTGGCTGCTAAGATCTTCCAAGGCCACTGCTATGTTATGCCATGTGGCTGCTAAGATCTTCCAAGGCCACTGCTATGTTATGCCATGTGGCTGCTAAGGTGTTCCAAGGCCACAGCTAAGATGTTCCAAGGCCACTACTACTACTACTACTACTACTACTACTACTACTACTACTACTACATCATCCCAGGTGGCTGCTAAGGTGTTCCAAGGCCACTACATGTTTCAGTTAGTCTTAATGATTCTTATTTAAGCTCTTCAAGGAAAAAAATGTTTCTAGCCGGAACCAAAGAACAGTAGGTTCTTCAGCACAAACCGTGACATCTGTGAGTACGTCAGTTGATGAGGAACAAGAAGGCGACAATGGTGACACCCAGTGGTCTGCTAAAGAATAGCTTCTACATCTTAACACCAGTAGCTGATCCAGAAAGCAAGCACGGATATAAACAAACAAAACATCTGGAATATCAGCACAAACGCTCACAGGTAAACTATACGCTCCGCCATCTTGTTACTACCGTTTACCACCGCTGTGCAGCGCCCTCTGCTGACGTTGATGCCAAGGCACCAAGTTTTCTAAACCAATTCAAATCAAATTTATTCATATAGCGCTTTTTACAACTGATGTCTCAAAGCAGCTTTACAGAAATTCAGTAATAATAATTCATGAAGGAGAGAAAAGAAAGAAGCCCCCGGTGAGCAAGCCGAAGGCGACGGTGGCAAGGAAACACTCCCTCAAGTTGGAGGAAGAAACCTTGGGAGGATGCAGACTCACACGGGGGGACCCATCCTCCTCTGGTCCAAACTACATTTTGAAATTGTTCAAAGTAACATCAACTGAGTATCTAATCATGCTGATCTAGTCGTAGTGGTGAGAGTGAAGTTAATGAAGAAGCCTGAACGAAACCAGTTCAAGAACCAGGGTTCTTTTGGTCAAAAAGGGCCACCAGTGGTTCCTCATGCTCTTAGGGAGTTTCTCCTTTTGTGACCTCTAGTTCCTCTCAGTGTTTCACAGTGTTGCCATCTAGCTCAGCACAGCTATGACTATGTATAGACACAAGCAATGTCTATACAAAACCTGAATATTTAATATGGCCTTTTCCAACTGAGCAGATGCCACTGCATGAATTCTCATATTTGATTAATGAGCCTCTGAATTATTAATAAAGTCAAAATGCATCCACACATCTGACTTGAACGGTGAGTTCGGTGCATCTCGGTGTACCTCTGCTACATTCTACTAGAGTAGAATTACTTAGTGTCAATAGCTCAGACTGATTGTCTTGTCTCTTTGGTCATAGCGCAGGCATTCAAAGCATCACCTACAGGTGGCAGCACTTCTGAAAAGCCAGTCAATATTTTAAGACGCTCCTTAAAAGTCCTGACAAAGCCAGTGCGAAGGAATCCAGGGTGGTTGCTAAGGTGCTCATTCCTACGTTATCCATGGTGGTGGGTTCCCTGGCTCGATAAGGTCGGCACTCCACCCATTGTTTGCCGCAGCTGGTCCATCCTCAGAGCACCCAGATTGTTGCAATGCCTACAAGATCGTTTGCACTGGCAGGGATGTTAAGTGATGCGTCCACTACAGGGCAGTTCAGAGTCAAAAGCTTCTGACAACAACAAACACGGTGACGGTAGACAAGCTCATGATGTACTACAACCACTTATTGCATGGCCTCTCCAAGAAGTTCCACCATAACTTTCGGCCCACGAGCTGACCGCCAGCTTTGTCATTAGCGGGCCAACAGTGGTCCACTACCCTCTCGCTGTCTGGGTAGATGCATTTGTGCCCAGATCTTCAATTCTGGACCATGAACCCGGTTTCCAATCCTGGGTTGGCCATGAAGTGTCACACCTACATAGGATTACAAAGTCCAGAACGGGAAAATGGATTCAAGGTTCATATCTGTAGACTCAGTTCTTGTTTCTGATTGTGATCTGACAACTACAAGCACGGTGACGGTGGTGGAGGAGGTTGTGATGAACTACAACCACTTACTGGATGGCCTCTCCAAGGAGTTCCACCGTAACTTTCTTTCCATGAGTGAACCACCAGTTTTGCTGTTAGTGGGCCGAAAGTGGTCCACTACCCTTCTTGCTATATGGGTTGATGCATTGGTACCCAGGTCTTTAATTCTGGACCATGAATCTGGTTTCCAGGCCTGGATTGGCCGTGTAGTGCCACACCTACCAAGGATTACGAAGTCCAGGACTGGAAACTGGATTCAAGGTTTGGATCTGTAGACCCGGTTCTTGTTTCTGAATGTGTAGTGGGAAAACAGCAGGCCCCCTTTATATTAAGTCTGTTTAATAACTACATAATTACACATTAGCAACACATGTAAATACAGTGTAGTTACTGCTGTTGTAGTCACTGTTACAGATGGACCTTAGTAGAACAGCTTATGTAATTACACATGTGGATTTTGAAGTGTACATAAACGTAGGTAATAACATTTCATACCTTATTACAATCGGATTATAACACCTCCTGTCATAATCAGAAAAGTCCTCTTGGGGGGAAAAAAAAAAACATACATATGCTGCTATATATGATGTATTAAGAGAGTTATGACCTTTTGCTCCACTACATTATGGCCAAATCTGTCCTTGCTTTTGGCTCACCTGAGCATTAAAACGTAACATGTCCAAATTAGAGAAGCGTGTGCCCACCAATCAGGGTACAGCGGTCACTTTGTTTTGAGCTTGTCTTGGCCTGTTGGACAGAGCTTGGTTCTAGCTAATGGAACCCGTTCTCCTTCAGTGTTCTGTACTGATGATCATTTGAATAGACGTCAGTGTCAGACTAATGAATGAGCTTCTATTAAAGACTGGTGGACTGAGAGACACTAGAGTCTCTTCACCTACACGGAGCTGATTAAGAGTCTTGTTCCAGAAATGATAAGAGGACATTAGAGCCATAATAAATCATGCTCCTGTTACTCTCCATACTTAAGTACATTTGAAGGTACATACTTTAGTACTGTTACTCCAGTGGAGGACTAAAGGGAGGAACGTCTACCGACACTGGAGGAGTAGTTTACCTTGGGGATCCACTTTAACTGAACTATCTNACTCCAGTGGAGGTCTAAAGGGAGGAACTGACACTGACACTGGATGAGTATTTTACCTTGGGGATCCACTTTAACTGAACTATCTGGTTTGGGTACTTTGGCCACCACTGATCTCCAGCAGTTCCACTGTTATTGCATATGTTGTTACTGTGTAACTACGCAGTTATTACAGACATGTAATTTAAAGTGGGACAGTAATTCCTGATAATATGATAAACATTAACCACTAATTAAACAAAATGCAGGTCTCGGAATCCATCCGGAAGTGGGGTCTCTTAGCATTTGTCCTGCTGTATGAAAACCACACACGCAATCGGTCCCCACTTAGTGCAAGGACGTTATTCCCGGTTTATTCCGTGTTTTGTGGCTTGAAAGCTGCACCAAAAACATGAGTAATGATAAGAAAATGAGCAAGATGTGCAAGTTGGCACGATCAACCTACCTTAAACAACCAAAGCATTCCTCGACAGAACTTGGCTCAACCGTTCTGCATTGCACCTCCACTTCTGTTTGCGCTGCAAACAGCGAGATACACGTCAGGGCTTTTGTTTCCAGGACTCTTATCTCTGAATGGCGCTCTGGGTAATCTACACTGTACTTGGGAAAATCTGAAACGGAGCCATGAAAGTAATTTATCCTGATATGGGGGAGTGGGTTGGGGGTGGTGGTGACTCAGGAAGTAGGGAGTGCAACATGACGGACGCTATTTGTCCACTCGGAGTATCTTGGCCTACTTCTTGGTTACCTGTGTGACTGTTACAGTACGGCTCTATCAATGTTTGATATGGTTTAACGTCATGTCACCCATTTATAATCACGCGGAAGGGAAAATGATAGTCTGCTGAGGGAGTTCTCCCGCCACCATCACCTTTTAGCCTGTTGGATGTTGCAGGGGTTTGAGCCATGATCAGACTGACGGAGGTACAACGTAGCATGCTGTTTGTTGTCTTGCTCATGCAAAGGCCAGAAAAGCCTGTTGTCTGAAGTTTGCTTCTTTAGTTTTGCACTGGTGTTAACAAGCCATGGAAGTTTATACATCACCAATTATCACCGTGTTAACTGCATGCCAAACTGTGTTGAGTCTGGCATTCTGCCCCAAGCCCAAACTTGCACAGTACCCGTCGCAGTAAAGTGAAGTTGCATTTAAAACCAAAAATACCAAAAACTGAATTCAACAGGCCCTGGGATGGACTGGACGGGCCCTGGGATGGACTGGACGGGGCCTGGGATGGACTTGAGAAGCCCTGGGATGGACTGGGATGGACTCGAGAGGCCCAGGGATCTACTGGGATGGACTCGAGAGGCCCTGGGATGAACTGTTCTGGACTCGAGAGGCCCTAGGAAGGACTCGAGAGGTCCTGGGATGGACTCGAGAGGCCCTGGGATGGACTCGAGAGGCCCTGGGATGGACTCGAGAGGCCCTGGGATGAAATGGGATGGACTCGAGAGGTCCTGGGATCGACTGGGATGGATTCAAGAGGCTATGGGTTGGACTGGACAGGCCCAGGGATGGACTGGGATGGACTAGAGAGACCCTGGGATATACTGAGATGGACTAGAGAGACCCTGGGATGGACTGAGATGGACTAGAGAGGTCCTGGGATGGACTCAACAGGCCTCAAATCGGATGGATGGACCCAGTGATGGACTGGGATGTATTCGACAGACCCTGGGATGGACTGGGATGGACTTGACAGGCGATGGGATGGAATGGGATGGACTCGTGAGGGCCTGGGATAGAGTCGACAGGCCCTGGCATGGACGGCACCCATTTGTACAGTATAACAGTGCGTTATTGCGACAACCGGGGTCACTAATTTTGTATCGCTTACAGTTGTTAATATTTTCAGCTGTAGGGTATTTATAGGATATAGGATATTTTCAGACGACCACAGCCATTCCACTTTTCATGTTGTGTCTTTTGTTTGCACCAAATTATGGAGGAGAGTAGTATCAATCAGGGCTGAATGATTTGGCCAAAACACATAATTGCGATTTTTCTGGCCAATTTTTTTATAGAAATTGAGGTCCAGGCATTTTGTTAGGCCAAGAAGACTATCGTATCCTCAAACAACACACCAGACTGCCAGTTAATGAACACAACATGTACACGCTGAGCCGGTCGTGGGCTGGAGGTTAGGGAACCAGCCTTGTGACCGGAGTGTAGCCCATTCGATTCCCTGAGCCAACAGTAATGACACCTAACCCCAACTGCTACCCAGACACCGTGGATAGGGCTGCCCACCGCTCCGGGCAAGTGTGCTCACTGGCCCCTAGTGTGTGTGTTCACTAGTGTGTGTGTGTGTGTGTGTGTGTGTGTGTGTGTGTGTGTGTGTGTGTGTGTGTGTGTGTCACTTCACGGATAGGTAGACAAATTCCACCGTATGCAGCACAAATGGTAAAAATGTATAGGCTGTTATAAAAATTGCAGCTCTTGCAAATTGAAAATTGCATCCATTTCAACTGTGATTTCAATATTAAAATAACTCATTTTTAGTCCTAAATGTCCCCACTTTACACCCAAGATAACATTTGATAGTTTAGTCTGTGATTAAAAAAAAATTTCATACCCAATTTCGATATTAAATCGATTAATACTTCCGCCCTCATATCAATAATCAACAAGAACGATCTTATTAAGCAGTATGAGTATTGTTCATCAACATGAATAAAATCCTAACTATAACTTCAAGCCAAAACCTACACAATATCGATCACAACAATCACATTTCAGGTTAAATTTTTGAGTTACATTTTTTAAAAAAAGCTACCAAAATTAGAATGCAACAGTTTTCGTTCAGCATTTCACACGCTGGGCTGCACTTTATCTAGCTCAACAGGAGTCATTCCTCTCTCTCTCTGCCCACAGCACAGCAATTTAGCACAAAAACAATGAATGCTGCTCATACCTGAATGACCGAGTTACAAATTACAGCCGCAGACACACCGTACCAGCCTTAAATAGACCTTTCTAAAGTCAGTCTGATCCGTTCTGGAACGCTGTGTTCAGTACAAACTCCTCACTCCCAAAGGGAAGCATGAGAAAGCTCATATCGTCGGAGCTGCTGGAGCTTTAATTCAGCGTACACCTGAAATGTGGCTTTTTCAGTTCAAACCGAACCGGTTCAGCAAACCAGCGGAAACACCAGAGGCCAAAAGAGGACATGCTCACAAGCAGTACGGCAGCAGTGCAGCCATGCGAGAAGTGTGTGACAGCTTGTTTGGACCAACACTTTATAATGAGTAGTGCTCTCTCAGCTGGGAAGAGGAGCACTCTGTGCAGGTTACAGCAACACAAACACAGCAATACAAAAACGGAGCTCCGAATAAGAGACCCAAGCACAGTGTGTCAGTTTAAAGAGTGATCAGATTTACGCCCAAGACCACTATACACTGAAGATCTTTCAAAGGTTCTGTATAGAACCAGGAACACTCAATGAACCAGGTGCATGTTTAAATGGCTCTCTGCATGGTGCAATGGTTAAAGCAAATGTGTTGCACAAGGTTCTACATAGCACCAAAAAACGGTTCTGCACAATTGCTACAATGGTGTGCTTGTAAAAACAGAACCCTGTTTGGTGCTATAGTTTTCAAGAAGGTGCAAAGAACCCTTTAATCAATCATACAGAAGTGTTCATGGTTCTATGTAGAACCATTCCCTTCACCAATGAACCCTGGAAGAACCATCTTCTTTGGGTGTGTAACAACAAAAGAACCCTCTTCCAAATGGCTCTATATAGAACCACATACAACACATTTTCAATCAATCTTAAAAAAAAGAAAAAATAAATATATATATATACACATACATACATACATACACACACACACACACACACACACACACACACACACACACACACACACCCCTTTCATGATACAAAGAAGCTTTTAATCACGCAAAAGTTCTCTGAGCGTTGGGTTTTTCATGGAACCATTGCCTTTACTAAGTAACCCTTGAAGAACCATCTTTAAGAGTGTAACGACAGAAGAACTCTTTTTGTACTATACAGAACAATGTTCAACAAGGTGCTATATAGACCCATCTACAGCACACTTTCCATTAATCTGAAGAACCCTTCCATGATGCAAAGAACCTTGAGTGTTCTTTACTAAGTAACCCTTGAAGAACCATCTTTTACAACTCTGTAACAACCAAAGAACCCTTTTTGGAGCCATAAAACCATTTGCCCATAAGTCTGAAGAACCGTTTCACCGTGCCGGAGCCATTTCAGCATGGTTCTTTATCTGCTTTCCCACCGCATGGTATCGGCTTGACTCAACATCTCTCTACTTGTCTTTGGTTCTCCCTTAGATACCACACATAATTCCAAGTTTGCCTAAAGGAAAACCAAAGATAAATCGAGGCATGTCGAGTCAAGCCGGTACTAAGCACTGTGAAAGCAGATAAAGATCCTCTGCAGAGGTTCCAACCGAGAGGTGAGGTAAAAACGGTGCAGACTGGTCACAGAGAATTGCCAGTACAACACATATGCTTAGGCTAACTACCAGGTTAGCATAGCCTTTCGAGTCGCCCTCGAGAAACCACACCCGTCTCATGGTCTGAACTGCAGTCTTTTGTCTCACAGCCTCTTCTGAACAACATTTCTCTCCTTCACATCACGGCAGTGTCACTAGGCGTCACTACCATGACCAGCTACATCAAGGAGGTTCTATATCCGCAGTGGAGAATGAAGGAGCTGGTACCCAGAGCGAGAAGAGTCGAGCCGAGTCGAGCCGAGTCAAGCCGTACCACATGGTAGAAAAGCAGTTTTTGTGCATTCAAGGTTCTACAGAGAACATCATCTTTATTAAAGAACCATTAAAAGAAACATCTGCTTTTATTAAGCGTACCAGTTCCTGGACCATGCTCTAGAAAGTACAAAGTGGGCGTGGCTTAAACAGGAAATGAGTAAGGTGCAGACTAAGCTAGAGTGATTGGCCAGCTGAACTTGTTGCTAGCGACACATAGAGGAGTGCGGGTGAGTATGGCTGTGGATTAGAGTTTGGGGATCTGCCCTGAGTGAGTACATGCAGTTTGGTGGCTGTAGGTTAAAGGAGACATTAAGGATTGAATGGGACCCTATGGGAAGAATGAGTGACAGGGGGGGCAGGGGAAAAATAGATGAGTGTGTGTCAAACCAACGCTGAATTTGTGCTCGGGGGTCGGGACTGAGATGGTGCATGTGAAATGGTGTCTGTGAGTTGAGCAGGAATACAGCAGACGGGCGCTTACATTTTCAGCTCATTCATTCTTAATGGGAAAAAATTCCGAATTTAACGAAGTTTATCCAAAAAGCTGTATACAAGCATGCCATTCCCGATCAGACAGAACATTCCAGAGTTGGAAAGAGGTCAATATCTTGAAAGGCCTACTTGAAAGTTATCTGCAGGACTACTTAGCAGACAAGGACATGTGTACCACGAAGAAGAAGAAGAAGAAGAAGGAGGAGGAGAAAATGGGCCTTGCTCAATCGCCAACAAGAAGCTCTGTTCATCGTTAACACACATTCAACTTGTATTTTACAGCCAGACCCGTCAGCCCAACTGAGCTTTCCGAGTTTTCATGTTCCGAAGGAAACAACTGTACTTTTGGACTTTCACTCACTCAAGTATACTTTTGGCTCCTTCCTTCCACTTTTAGCTGAGCAGGACTTTGACAGTGCACTCAAACTTTCATTTCCGTACAAGTTCCCTATTTGTTCCTTCTGCACATTCAAGAAGACAGATTTTTAAAGCCGCTGAGTTTAACCAAGTTATCATCACACATCCATGCTGGACTGAACTCTCCCTTGGCCACGTTGAAGGACTCGGATTGATATCAGGGACAGAATACTTGGGGAGGACATCCTTTAAGCACACGCTCCGAGAGGGATGAGCTCCAGTCCCCCGTAGGAACAGATCTGGGTCGTCTTCTGTAAATACAGATGCAGCCATGCAGGGTTTTGTTCTATTGGCTCTGTAAACACAGAGGCCTGAAAGATTCCCTGCTTTAAAAGGCTCCTGATGAGGGGAACGCTGGGCTAAATAACCACTACATCACAGCAGCCAGACAGCGCCGACTATCTATTACTCTTTCACGGTTATCTGGTAGGCCGGGGCCTTCTACCGACTGACCTACAACTGCCAAAAAAATGGATTTCTGTTTCTGTTTTCTGAAACTGGTTTTTG
>JAVGWN010002764.1:0-10831 GCA_034552555.1 Semaprochilodus insignis
ACTGATGTTCCTCCAAGACCTGAATAAGTCTTACTGAAGAAGTGCTGATCTGTCACCTCTCAGAGTCTTCCGTAGATTTTCCTTTGGTTCAGCACTTTGAAGGCAGGGAACAGATCCAGGATGTTTTTCCGGGCATGGCTATATTAACATGTCTTCTGATCACGCAAATGCCGACGCCTGCGCTGTGAATGAATCAGCAGGATCAGTTTATACATTCTAGCACACGTCCCGGCAGTGACAGACACCATGTGCAGAAATGGATGAATATTTAATGAGGCGGGGGGCTGCCTCGGAACTGTCACCGGGCTGGACATCCTACACGGCAGGTTTGGACTTGTTAAAGTCGGAAAGGACTGAGCCTGGAAACCAAACTGATCGCTCTGATTACGACCAGCTGGACATGTTGTGTTCATGCAAACAGTGATGCAGTGTAAGGTGCCAATTTATTACTGATGTGGTGAATAATTATGGTGGGTATCAGTAGTATCATTAGTACCCTAGAAAGTTCTCCAAGGGTTTGTCAGCAAAGACACTGGTTTTATATAGAACCATGAACACTTAAAGAACCACTTCTTTGCATGGTGAAATTGTTCTGTAGGTTGATGGAATGCATTGTATATGGCACCAAAAAGGCTTCTACTATTGTCACGATGTTACGATATATATATATATATATACTCATCATCATAGCTGCACCCAGAAGGACGTGTGGGGTTGCAGTGCTGTTGGGAAGGAAGATAAAGGTTACCAGGATCAATAACTGATGATCAATTTAGACTGATATGATCAATATTCATTGAGCTACACATACAGAAGTCTGTCTCTCAGTATGGCGTCGGGCCGCCGTGTTTGCTAACCCAACATGCCAGACGTCACGGCATGGAGTTGTAGAGGTTCCTGATGGTGTCCTGTGATAATCCATCCCATGCAGCTTGAATATCCTCACATAGTTCCTGCAGATGGTGCGGTAGGGGTGGAGGTGGAGTGACACCAGGTCTTCTGAACATGTGATGCGTGACAACAAACCGTTCATCTTGGCGCTGACCACGGTGCCTCCACACACGGATTCGTTGGTCGTCTCCACCGAGACAAAACCGGGACTCATCACTGAAGGTGACCCGCTGCCATTCTGAGTCACTCCATGACAGTCTGGTACGACACCATTGCAGTCTTTGGTGACGGTGACGTGGTGTTAAGGACAGTCGTCGTAACGGTCTGCGTGCATGTAGTCCTGCGTGGTGCAGCCGTCTGCCATGGAGGATGACTCATGGAGGGCATCACTGTTCGCTGAATGTCTGCGGGTCATGATGCGCACACACACACACACACTGTCATATTCAAAACTACATAAAGATGAAAACTACATGAACATGTTCTCTATAGAGAAAACACTTCAATTCACTTAAATTTTCCTTTATTCATTTGCTGGCTTTATTGTCATGTTGTATAAAATCTTTGATATAAAAAAGACCATCATTTTTACACAGGCCACATTTTATGCAGTAGTTCTTTATCCTCTCTGTGTTAAAATGACCAGATAAACAGTAATAGTACATTAAAATGTGCAGAGGTGTGTCATGTGACCTGCTTGTGCAAATCACTGTGTAATCCTCTGTAATAAATGGGCATTTTTCTTAAGCAGGGTTTTCATAACTTTACACCATATTGTCCAGTAGTCACTCCCCGTGGTCAGTCTCAGTGGTGCTGTCATGACAGAAAAATATAAATAAATAAATAAACATACATACGGTGGCTGATAAACCCAGCGTCAATCTGTCTGGGAAGCGCTGATGCAGGCAGGAAACAGCTGGGAGGCGGGACACACCATGTCATCTATCAGTGTACTAGTGACGTGCCTGAGTTTTAGAGAGATACACACACAGTTTCTGTGAGACGCATCTCTGTGTGAACACTCCAAGTTCATCCCTCGGAACCGGTTTATCAGGCTTCACTTTGGGTTTTTGTGATTTGTGATTTGTTTTGATTTCCCTGTTCAGGGGTTCAGACGTGTTGAATTGTGGAATTTGATTGCAGGGAAAGCTGGGACACTTCACCACAGTGATGTGTTGACTGGGACACATAAGCCGGGGACTTGAAGAGAAGTCAGACTAGGGAGTTTGCTTCTTGACAGAGGATTGGACTGGGCCTTGAGCCGGTTGTTTCTTCCTTTGTGGAAGTGGAGTCTGACTGGGCCCTGAGCCGGTTGTTTCTTCCTTTGTGGAAGTGGAGTTTGACTGGGCCATGAGCCGGTTGTTTCTTCCTTTGTGGAAGTGGAGTTTGACTGGGCCATGAGCCGGTTGTTTCTTCCTTTGTGGAAGTGGAGTTTGACTGGGCTTTGAGTCGGTGGTTTTTCCTTTGTGGAAGTGGAGTTTGACTGGGCTTTGAGTCGGTTGTTTCTTCCTTTGTGGAAGTGGAGTTTGACTGGGCCATGAGCCGGTTGTTTCTTCCTTTGTGGAAGTGGAGTCTGACTGGGCCATGAGCCGGTTGTTTCTTCCTTTGTGGAAGTGGAGTTTGACTGGGCCATGAGCCGGTTGTTTCTTCCTTTGTGGAAGTGGAGTNGGCCCTGAGCTGGTTGTTTTTTCACTTTGTGGAAGTGGAGTTTGACTGGGCTTTGAGTCGGTTGTTTTTCCTTTGTGGAAGTGGAGTTTGACTGGGTTTTAAGCCGGTTGTTTCTTCCTCTGTGGAAGTGGAGTTTGACTGGGTTTTAAGCCGGTTGTTTCTTCCTCTGTGGAAGTGGAGTTTGACTGGGTTTTGAGCCGGTTGTTTCTTCCTCTGTGGAAGTGGAGTTTGACTGGGCCCTGAGCTGGTTGTTTTTTCACTTTGTGGAAGTGGAGTTTGACTGGGCTTTGAGCCGGTTGTTTCTTGCTCTGTGGAAGTGGAGTTTGACTGGGCCATGAGCTGGTTTTTTTTCCTTTGTGGCAGTGGAGTTTGGCAGTTTGGGTGGGCTTTGAGCCATCAGGTTTTTCCCTTATTTGGAAATGCCATATAACTAGCCTGCAAACTAAGGACTTTAAGGGCTTCCGAGATTGACTAGCCTGGGAGATAGGGACCCTACTTTGTGGTAGGGAGAGCTGTTCCCTCCGCCAGCTGGGGAACTATGTTTTGTTTGCTGTTGATTTGTAATTGTAAAGCATGTGGGGTTTGAGAAAGGCACCATTCCTGGGTGCTGCTGAATAAATGTGTTCGAAAATGACACAAAAGAAACATGACCCAAAAAAGCTACCGTAGCAAGCAGTGAAAGAAAGCTTGCGGTGATTAGATACGGACTATGAATACTAATGGTAATGGTAATTAGCTTATGAAACAGTTACATAGTTACCATTATGAGTGGAAACTCTGAATGAATGCTGGCGGGAACTGTAGCATTGCCATGTTCCTAATTCAAAGTTCCCTGCTGTTATCTCAACATAATCGTATTCAGGTGAAGTATATGTACTGCATATATTTCTTAATACAGCCATCTTTCTCTGTTGAAGTCAAGCTGACATGAACGCACTTGCGTGGCTGTGAACACTGAGAGTGCTGGCCCTCATTACCATGCTGTTACCAGGCCAGCGTTTCTCTTTCTGTGGCGCGTATCTGAAGGTCTAGAGTCAGCACTGTGATGCTTCCCTCCAATTAAGAACAGTAAAAGTGTGACAATACTGTTTACTGAGGCTGGAGAACGCTAATTATCTGGAAAGGTCTTGTGTTTCCTAGCCACACATACACACTTGCATGTAGACACACACTCACACACACACACACACACACATATACACACACACACACACACTCTCTTTCTCCTATACATACACACAGTTGTCTTTGACTCTACAGAACACTAATTATCCTGAAAGGTCTCACATTCAATAGCGATACAGCTACACACACACACACACACACACACACACACACACACACACACACACACACACACACACCTCTCACTGCTAACTTCAGAAAGTTCTGCTAATTAGCTAGCTGCAACCCAAGAAAGGAACGCCGGAAAAACAGAGTAAATAGAGCGGCAGAGTTCTGTCTGAGCAAACACACGGGAGCGAGCTGATTTACGAGAGAGGAAATTTAGACACAGCACTTAATTACCTGTTCAGCCCTGTTAGCTGTGAGCCTCACACTCCCAGCTCCACCTGCACGCTCACTGAGTTCGTGTTCACCCCGTTTTGTACCTACCACACGTTATTGTGCACGCTCCTGTAAGGGTGCGGTCGTTTGTATCAGAGGGGTGGGCTTGTTTTGGAACACTTACAGGACTGAAGTGGACAGAAAAATGGTCCTACAGGGCTAACAGTGGATCTACACTCAGTGTCCATGTTATCAGCTCCACTGACCATATAGGACACTCTGTAGTTCTACAGTTCCAGACTGTAGTCCATCTGTTTCTCTGTATACTCTATTACCCTGTTCTTCAATGGTCAGGACCCCCACAGGACCACCACAGAGCAGGTATTATGTGGGTGGTGGATCATTCTCAGCACTGCAGTGACACTGACGTGGTGGTGGTGGTGTGTCAGTGTGTGTTGTGCTGGTAAATCAGGAGTTTACAGGCAGGTGTTTGGGCAGAATGTGTGTCTTCAGTTATTAGATACTTCGACAGCACTGCAAACAAGTAGTGTAGAAGCCCAGCGCTAACGTTAGCATTAGCTAACCTATGCATATGATTTATAACTGCTGTCAGAGCAAGACCTCCAGAATGATACATATACCAGACAACCACAAAAATCACATACATACTTGACTGTAATGTATGTCAAGGTAACCAGACGTTTTTTCCCATGTCCCAAGTAAATTTGTGTAATATATATATATATAAACACAACTGTTTTGTTATAGTTTATGCCTAGTTTGAGCTTAACTAATTGTTGTACATTGTGTGCAAAACATCCTTGATGAATGGGATATGGAATGAATGCTTTATAAATATATATATATATATAAAAAACACAGATTACAGTTAATTTTAAATAAATCTAAATACAGATAAATTTAAATAGATTACAGATTATTTATTTTAATATATATATAATAATATATATATTGTAGACATAATTAATTTCCAATGGTAAAATTAATAAACAGTTCTAATAATCGTGTGTATGTGTACACCTGCAGGTGCAGACTCCCATAGTGAGTGCAGTTCCATCAGCTACCCGCTTCCCTCAGACAGTCGAGATCCTTCTCTCGCCCCGTCCGACACCCCGTCCACCCTGTACCGGGACAGCTGGCGGGACCGGGACTCACCTGAGCTCAGCGGGTCTGATCAGGAGAGTGGGCGTAGCTACAGAAGCTCTACCGGATCGTCCTTCGAAGAACTGGACCTGGAGACAGACCGGACGGCCCCGGAGAATGACCAGACGGCTGACGACCAACCGGAGGACAAGATCACTCCTCAGGAATCTGAAAGGGTGGTGGAGGGGGAGGAGTGAGAAGCGTATGTGTTGTAATGTAGGGGAGTCGTTGATGAATAGGTGTTGGGTGTTTTGACTGTACGGAGGTTCTGGGAGGTTCTAGAGTTTAATTGAAAGGTGTGTTAGAGGAGAACTGATCGTCTGTGTGGTCGGGTATTAACATGTTTGGGTAACGTTTTAATGGAACAGAGTATTTTAAGCGGGCCGTTCTTTCTTATGACCAAATATTCCGAAAGTGGTTTTCCTTCTTCCTGGAGAATCCACTCTGGAGGATCAGGAGTTTCATCTGCAGGACTTGAAGCCGATACTTGAAACCCAGTTTAAATCCAGCTAGCCTGGATTCCTTAAATCCATCTCCTTCCGTTCTTTCCAGCATCTTCTTTAGTATTTATGAAGGAATGATCAAACAGTTCTTATTGTAATGAAGGTTCTGTGATGTTTGTTGTTGTACTCACTTTGATATCTGAAGTGTTACTGATGTTTAAAGATCCAACACGGGCTGAAAGTGATTATTATTATTATTATTTATGCCTGGGTAATATATTGTTTCTAGATGATTATATATGAAACCATTTTTTGACAATGTTATGCAACATTCTTGAGTTACTCGGTTCATGATAAATGAAAGTCCTTAAAAATATAAACCTGTATTACAGACTTGATATTGGTTTATCATAGCTGTGTATTTTTAGAGCAAGGCCAGATGTTTATTCTACACCAGAAGTCCACAGGAGTTAGTGGGCTGGACTTGGGGTTGATGATGTGAATGAGTGGTCATCATTTTGAAGTTAAACTTGATTTTTGGCTTTGCGGTTTTTGTTTATTTGTTTGTATGTTTGTTTGTTTGTTGACTGGTTGGTTCGTTGGTTGGTTGGTTGGTTGGTTGATTTGTTTGTTGATTTGTTTGTTGATTTGTTATTTGGTTGGTTGGTTTGTTTTGTGGTTGCTTGGTTGGTTTGTTTGTTGGATTGTTAGTTTGCTTGTTGGTTTGTTTGTTTGTTTGTTTGTTGGTTTGCTTGTTTGTTGGTTTGTTAGTTGATTTGTATGTTTGTGTGCTGGTGTGTTGGTTGGTTGGTTGGTTGGTTTGTTTGTTTGTTGGCTTGTTTGTTTGTTTGTTTGTTTGTTGGTTGCTTTCTTTGTTTCCTTGTTTGCTTGTGTTTTAATGACTGACAGATCTGATTCCTCTATTGCCTTCTTTTATTTCCCTATAGGTACTATGTCACAACAGAACCACTGTTTTCTTAAAAACGTGTTTAAAAACGTGTGAAGCAGATTTTCACATATCTCAATGAGACTTTAATTGTGGCGGTGTTGTCCCACCAGGCTGTTGACAGAATGTAATCGTGGTTTAATAAAGTATTTTTCACACTGTTTATTTGTTTGCAGAGGCATGATGGTTTTAATTAACACCATTCCCAGTAGTTAACAATGGATTTGTCAGCACTGGCTGCTTCATTGCTGAGCCCATACTGAAGCCAGAGCAGGACTGTGGGGTTCCTTACCATCTGAGTTCTGTACTTGTTCATACTATCAGGTCCTCACTGCAGTCATGGTTTTCATTATCCATCTCCTTCTGGATCTTCTTGGTAACACTTTACCAAGTATTGACTAACTACCATGAAGTCAGTAGTATGTAAGTTTAAGTAAACATGTAGCAGTTGTTATTTAATGTTTACTTAACATTAGTTAACCATTGTTGATGTATTCCTTCATGTTAGTTAGTTAATACTTAATGTAAAGTGTTACTGTAATCTCTAATAGACTTTTACAGTACCAGTCAAAAGTTTGGACACACCCATCTAAGTGGATGTTGTTGGTGATCTTAAAGACTCTACAGTCCTACACTAAACAGCTCCAACTGATGAGAGTCTGAACCAGTACATATCCTGATATACCACATACCCTCTTGATGTACCACAGTATGATATTTCTCCATATCTCCACCTCTAATATATATTTAGTGGTGTAAAAACTTTGATCTCTGTTTCTGCACAGTGTAAAAGCTCTAGTTCTCCTTTCAGTTTAGTGAATATTCATGATGGACCGACCAATAGAATTGCTCCAAACCTGCTTAGAAATAAAGCTTGTTCTATTAGCCTCCACTGCAGGTTAAGAAAGCTGGTTCATCCTCCTGTAAAGGTCCATTTTGCAGGTGTATAATTCCACAAAGCACTTTTAAACAAACTTTAAGTTACACACTCTGCTAAAAATGGTTGGAAGGTTAAAGCGTCTGCTGATGCTTGCCTGTTTAAGGTGGTAGTACCTTCAGGCTCCTGCAGATGGCGCTGCATGAGGATGATGGGGCTATAAATACCTGCGCGGTGTGAGTGACGGGATCCATAGATTGAGAAGAGGTGCTACAGTGCAGGGAATGTCTCTTTCCATGTGTGGAAAATGGCTCCAAAGCAGATGTTAATGATTGGCTAAAAGGAGTGACTGCATTTGGGCGTGCAAAAGACCATAGTGTGAAGGAAGTAGCTGAATCTGCAGGTGTATGGAAGCGTACGGTCATACGGGTCTACCAGCAGTGGCTAAAATCCCAGTCTACAGGGAATTCTCCTTGGAATTGTGCCAGGGAAGGCATCCACCAAATCTGGCACCAACTGCACAATTCTTTGATGGAAGAGTGTCTGAACATTGATGTGGCCTACATCCAGAAACTTGTCCAGTACATGCCCAATCATGTCACGGCTGTTGTTGGTGCTCGTGGAGGTATTACATGCTATTAGGTACGTTTCAGACAAAAGTCATGGGATATCAGTGTGTAAATTGATTATGAAGTGGTGTTATCTCAGGGGGCGGCTTGGGAACAAGTGAGGTTGAACACTGGCCAGCGTGCTCATGGCAAGGCGACATGAGTTATCAGACTTTGAGCTGTAAAATACTAGACAAGGCTTTTCTTAAAAAGGCGACATATAACGTTAACTGATACACCAACTACAATAATGAGAAACTGATATTTTAAATATTAAAATCTCTTTCTTTATTCTTCATGTATTTCTTTCTTTCTTTCTTTCTTTCTTTCTTTCTTTTTCATTTGCTTTGTGCCTGCTTTTACCCCTCTCTCTCTCTCTCTCTCTCTCTCTCTCTTCACACATTTTCATATCTTCTCATTTTGCTACCCCTCCTCCTCCTCTACTCCTGTACCAGCTGTTGCCAGTCTGTGCGCTCGTCGTGTTGCTAACAGCAGGAGGTTCGGTATCAGCCCTATTTAAACAGCTTTGCGTTTGTGCCGTCTGACAGCCTGCAGACTGTTCCTTCTCTCCACCAGTCCTTCCACTCACACAAACAGGCAGCAGACGACTGAATTCACGAGATAGACAGGCTTTCGAGCAAAAACTGCTTCAGTCTCATGACCACTGGGCAGTAACTTAGTGGCTACACCTACCACCTAAAACAGAAAGTTGGAAATGTGTTTAGATCCACTTGGATATTGAGGTTGAGTGATTCTTGGCTTGGATATAGGTTCTTCATGCCTGCAAACAAACAAGCCCAATTTTACATTTGCCCCACTCAACCAGGTGATACATGTTTGGAGTCCAATTTTGCCCTTTTAGTTTAGCAGTGCAGCTACGAGTTTTCATTAGTGAATTTTCACCTATAAGCTGTGTATTCACAGCGAGCAGTGATGCCTCCATGAGTCATCCTGTTAGTGCCAGTGCCATTGGCAGACGGCTGCACCACGCAGGACTACATGACGACTGTCCTTAACACCACGTCAACGTCACCAAAGACTGCAATGGTGTCGTGCCAGACTGTCATGGAGTGACTCAGAATGGCAGCGGGTCATCTTCAGTGACGAGTCCCGCTTTTGTCTTGGTGGAGACGACCAACGAATCCGTGTGTGGAGGCACCGTGATCAGCACCAAGATGAACGGTTTGTTGTCATGTGTCACACATCCAGAAGACCCGGTGTCACTCGACCTCCACCCCTACCGCACCATCTGCAGGAACTGTGTGAGGATATTCAAGCTGCATGGGATGGATTATCACAGGACACCATTAGGAACCACTACAACTCCATGCCGAGACGTCTGGCATGTTGGGTTAGCAACAAATTGAACATTCGCTCCAAACTGAAAGTAGGCACAAAGTTTCAGTCCTGGTCCATTTGCATGGTGTACATAGGAGTGGGTAGTCTTCCAACAGAGGCTGCCACCGCCATGTTTCAAGCCTGGAACAGACAAACCACACACACTGGCAGTACAGAGTGCCTTGCACATTTCACGTTTTCACACTAAAGCAGCACCTGGAAGACGCAGGAAGAAGTAGAAGAGTCCTTGTGGAAATGTTCCACCTCCAAAACATATAGACCTACTGTTGACTGCCCCATACAGTGCGGCGAACCTGAGTGGAACACATGACTTTTCCTAGACACATAAAATACATAAAAGTCTGCAGTGTGGGAACGCTGTTTCCCTAGCGGCTCCTGCACCCAGCTGTTTCATTCCAGCCCCGGAGGAGAATTGGGTTATATTGGTTACTCCTGTGGAAAGCTGAGCTGCAATAAAGCGTCGCTAGCTGTTAAAACCCTCAGTGAGAAATTGCTGCCAGGGCCTGAACCTGTTTCCTGACTTTACTAACACAGTTCAATCAACACGAAGGAGGAACTGAGGTGTTTCCATCCACGTTCATGGCACAGTTCTGCGCAGGTGAAGATCAGCCCAGGTGAACACCTCCACTTGTGGTCTGGCTGGAGATTTATGATGTTTCATGGTGAAGGGCAGTGTTTATCATCTACAGGGCTTGTTTCAGGTTGAGATAAAAGCAGTAATTCTCCCTCTCTCTCTCTCTCTCTCTCTCTCTCTCTCTCTCTCTCTCTCTATCACTAGTTAAGTCCTCCCAGTGTTTCTTTTTGAAAGGCGTCAGCATTACAAATTAGGAGCTGTCTGAAATGACTACAGTCAGCAAGAAACTCCAAAAGATAATGTCTGGCCACCGTCCACAGCGTGTAGTAGCATCTTTTCAGACACTTTTTTAGCTGTTAGCGCTGACACGGAAAAAAAGACAATTTTGTCAGTATCTCAACAAAACTTCACATATCTGAAAAATAACTTTAAATAAGAAGAAAAAAAACATTCCTAACTTCCCACCATTAAAGGGGAATGGCTTTCCAATGGTGTTTCATTACTTCACTATTCAGATATTCCTTTGTTGGGTAGGTATCCCGTCTTTGATTTTTGTTATTCGGATATTACTTTGTTGGGTAGGTATTCCGTCTTTGATTTTTGTTATTCGGATATTCCTTTGTTGGGTAGGTATTCTGTCTTTAAGTTTTGATATTCGGATATTCCTTTGTTGGGTAGGTATTCCGTCTTTGATTTTTGTTATTCGGATATTCCTTTGTTGGGTAGGTATTCTGTCTTTAAGTTTTGTTATTCGGATATTCCTTTGTTGGGTAGGTATTCCGTCTTTAAGTTTTG
>JAVGWN010002765.1:0-10831 GCA_034552555.1 Semaprochilodus insignis
GGACATGTATATATACACTGTATACACTGTATATATACACACATGTATGTCCTGACAAAGTATAAAAACAAACAAAGTGCTCTCAAACTCAGATGCAGTGTTAAGGCCCAAAACAGAGGGCCTGGGAAACTGTGGTGGAGGGATTTTTTTCCCTTTCCCTACCGGGCACCATGTGACTGTGACGCTGGTCATGTGAGAGAGAGACAAATCCACTGGCCACAACAAAGCCAGCGGCGGCTCGGCAGGCGACGGCCTTGTCAGTCACCAAAAAAAAAAAAAAAAAAAAAGAAAGAAAGAAAGAGAGAGAGAGAGAGAGAGAGAGAGAGAGATCCGTCCCGGCCCTCCACCGGGGGAGCGGTTCTCATGTCTGCCAGAGCCAGATGTGTGTAATTTTTATTTGACGATGACAACGAGAAAGGGGGCGAGGGGGGCGGGGGTGGGGGGGAGCTGGGATTTGGGAATGGATTACCGTAGTCAACTTTTAAATAGCGCGGCTCGGAAGGGATAAAGTGTTGTGTGACAGGTCATTGTAGCTCCGCACAGCCAAATGAAACAAGCAAATAATAAATGGTAATATTAAGCTTGTGTGACATTGTGAGGAAGCGGAGGATTAGGAGGCGCATCGCGGAGGCTGGAGCCAGAGCAGGAGTGAAAGTGTGTGTGTGTGTGTGTGTGTGTGTGTGTGTGTGTGTGTGTGTGTGTGTGGAGGGGGGTGTATATGTGTGTGTGACAGAGAAAAGAGTTCTGAGTCCTCATTTCATCATACATACATACTTACATTCTCACACACCCTCTACAGTGTCACAGACCTGACCTTTGACCTTTGAGCTGGTTATGAGTGAAGGCCAGTGAAGGACACCGACCTTTCCACTGAGGAGGTTTAGTTCAGCAGTTTGTTTTGCCTTCTTGCTCATATTTTACTCATCTGTCAAAACTGACCTTCAGTTCAAGGTCACTGTAGCACATGATTTAGAAAAGAGAGATAGACCAAAAAAAACCCCCACAATATAAAATTAATATACAGCTTAAAACATCCTAATATACGTACAGCAGCCTTTCTCTACAACGGAAAGTAGACGGTGTCAGGAGCAACAGGCAGATGAATGCTGTAAAACTCAATACATATTTAGAATTAGCAGATTATATGGTATAAACATGTTATATACTTCTATTTACTACAGAAATAATAATTCATAATTAATAAAATCTTTAAACGTTGTTTAAATGTTTTTGTTCTTCTGTTAACATCTGTAGGATATGAGGTTTTGTTATTGTGGACAGATGAGCAAAAACACCTGCACACTCTCAGTTGTAGTTCTGTTACACTGTTTATTTGTATTTATTCTAACCGTACTTACGGTTTTACTGGCAAAAACACACTTACTGCCCAATTTACACACCTTTTATTATTTACTACACAAACTATACACACTATCAGTGTTTTACTTTATATATATGTATATATGCATGTATATATATATATATATATATATATATATATATATATATATATATATGTATATACACACACACACACACACACACACACTTTTTGGCATTTGCATATGTACACATACATCTAATCACTGCTGTCCAAATCTCCAAAATGGTAATTTTATGAGAGGCCAAAAACCTTCATTCCTTTCAATGCAAGTTAAAATAAAATAAAAATTATTAGAAGCAATTTTAGAGTAAAGAGCAATGTATGTAGATAGAAACATACCGTCCAACAAGCATTTAACAACTTCTTAATTTTGTTGTTGTTTTAATATTAACATTTTAAATAGAAGTTTGTTAAAATAACAAAACTTCCACCTTCTGGTATCTTCAATCTGCAGTTAAAACTGAACCAAATAACAGCAACTATTAATAAGACAGCTGATTCCAAAGTTCTGAATGGCAGACAAAAGTTTCTGTGCAACTCGTCATGTAACACATTTTGCAGATTTTCTTTTTTTTATAGGTACTAAAAGCTTAAATACGGCACATTTTAGTACTAAATGTCTATTTATCTGCCGAGTTCAACACACTGGGGGGCAAAATTTAAACGTGCAATGTAATTTGTGCCATAACTTTCAAACAGGCCACATTTTGTGTCAATCTGTTAAACTCAGTAAATAAACAGCACCTGTGTGTTAAAACGTGCAGCAGCGTATCGCTGTAGAGGAGGTGTGACTTACATACACTTAGAAAATAAACAGCAACATGGAGATTAACTCTGGCGTCTGTGTGTACCTTTATAGTATACAAATATATTAAATATTCCACCCATATGAATCTAGACTGGAGTTTTATGCTAATCGATTTTGTCCTCTAAAAAACACAATTCAGTTCCATCTGCTTACAAGGGATTTAAAATGCCTACACATTCTTCCTATCGGTCACTAATCACTTGCAGTGACCTTCCCCATTCGGTGCGGCAAGGCACCACACACACACACACACACACACACAAAATACATACATGCAAGAAATTCAACATATACACACACACACACACACACACACACACACACACACAGACACACAGACACACAGACACACAGACACACAGACACACAGACACATACACACGTCAGTGTTGTGCGGTGGGCCTGGGGGGCTAGCGGCCGCGTCTGGGTGAACTAGCCTCTATAGCCAAATAAGATTAAGATAAGCATCACAGCCACTGTTACATTCAAACCAGATAGCATTAATGAAATCCCCTCATAGTACACATTCTGCTGCCTTCCCCTGCTATCCTTTACTGATTACCGACTCGCAGCTACGCCCCCGCCAAGCACCGCACCACGAGCCAGCGCTTCAGCCACGGAGGCATCCTACGACCCGGCAAACACGCTCAGGAGGACGCGCAGTAAACATTCCTATAAATGACCCAGAATTAAGGCACAGCGCGCTCAGCATAAACAACAACACTAACCCAACACACAGATACACACGGACAATTAATTCCATCAATCCAAAGCTCTGATATTATTAGCAAAACAATACAAAAAAAACATTCAAATAAACCTTCACAACAGGAGACGTTTATACCGCTTCACTCCCCGACTTTCTCTAATACCGTTTATTTCTCTCCGGTTTGATTCCGATAGAAATCTTTCAGTAGTATTAGGAAATGAGAACAATTACAAATTAATCCTGAATCTGGTGAGCCCTGCTAAGAGCCGGGTCTCTCTAGCAATAAAGGGGGAGAAAGGAAAAAAAACAAAAAGAAAAGAGGAAAAGGAGAAAAAGAGAAAAGAAATATATTAAATCCTGTGATCACAGCAAGCGCTTCTCATTTCTTATCCCGGCGTTTCCTTGTTTAATCCAATAGCCGCTAATCCAATTTGTCTATCGGAGTTTTAAGGGCCACATCTCAACTTCGCTGCGGCTCGCTCACTCTTTTTTGAACATTTTACAATTTATTTTCGAGAGGGGTGACACTCGTCAGGTTTGTCCTCCCTTCGTTCTTTCTTTCCTTCTTTGTTGCACTCCAGTTAAAGGAAAAAACAGAGAGGGAGAGGAAAAAAAATAAACGTGGGGAAAACGAACGGGATGAACATTGTTTTGTGTGACTGAGCGGGACCTCATTAAAAGGTCCGTCAGCAAGTCTTTTTCTGAATATGCATGAAGGCAGTAATCAGAATCTCGTCAGTTCGTCAGTGTGGGGAGAGGGGGAGAGAGAGAGAGAGAGAGAGAGAGAGAGGGAGAGAGAGAGAGAGCGGTAAGTACAAAAGGATTGATTTAATTACTTGGAGTGGCTGTGCGGCATGGAGCAGTCTTGTTAGCGTGAAATGAAAGGGCCGCACTAGCCTTGTGGCGGCCTGAAGGAAGGTAGTTTTGCTTTAGGCACAATACCTAATCTCGGGATAAAGCTCGGCCCATTGTGGCTGAGGAGGCCCGTCACCGGCTTCGAAATGGACACAACACATTTTCCCTTATTTATGCCAAACTGGTTAACCGCGAACCTCTTACTCTCCGTGCTATTGATCGGGAAGGGTCGAGGTGGGGGGGGGGGGGGTGCCTCTTTTAAAGTGACCACAGAGAGCAAGAAAGCAACAAGGCATATCATCAGCTCTGGAAAATACAGAGACCGAAAGGTGGAGCTTCGGTAAATTTCCCAAAACTGGAAAATCAGATAGGTCAGAATTTTATACAGCAAAAAATGTATTATTATTATTATTATTACTATTATATTATTATTATTATTACTATTATTACTATTATTACTATTATTGTTGTTGTTGTTTTGAAAGTCATAAAAACAAATTTAATTTAATTTAATTTAACTTTGATGTTTTTTTTTGTGTTTTACAATTTATTAAAAATAGACCTACATTTATAACTACTCATGAACTCTCTGGAGGGAGAATGAACATCTATAGTTTAGCATTTACAGCTTTTGTTACTTATGAACGATATTAGAATAAAAAAACTGAACTGATGCTTCAATTTAGCCAATTCCAAATGACTCCACGTAACAGCACATGTTTAGGTGGTGCTCAGCTAACAGGCTGGAACAGCAACGCTTCACTCCTCTCACTGCTAAATAAGTAATAAAATACACATGCTATATATCAGAAATCGGCCCAGGATTCCCAAACCCGGAGCATTCCTGCTTATTATGCCAGCATCTCAATCATCGCTCGCCCCCTAAACCGACTGGGGACACCGTTATACAATTTCAGCCAAAATAACTCCACATGGATCTTCAGGTATTAGCAGTTGTCTGTCTGGCCCCAGTGCAGAAGTTCTGGCTGGATTACAACATGCTGACATATCTGTGCTAACTGAATGTGGACGGAGCGCTTACCATTTAATTCCCGACTAAGGCTCCAATCCATGCACCCACGACCCCCCCCCCCCAACCCCCACATCCCACGACAAAGATTTCAATTGCCGCCGGTGTTATTGACCCGCGCTTGCTTGCTCTGCGGCTTAAGAGAAAGAATTCATAACTATAAGCGCCCTTAAACTGTGGCGAGAGACGCCAGCGGCCGGACCGGGCAAAGTCGCTTTTAATGAGAGGAGAGTCTGCGCTATACATACACGGTTATCGTGCCATCCTTTCATGTAATTGTTTGAACGTGTGTCGGGGAGAGACCGCGCGGAGATAGGGGTTCGCTCTCATCCGTCCCAGCGCTGCCGAGAACGCAAACACGCCCTCCGCAAACAGCACAGCTAACAGCCAAGACGCCTCGCACTCGAGGCCCTCCGCGGGAGGGGTAAAACAAACAGCTCGCCGATAATAGATTCCTCTCTCGTCATTTCTCTCTCTTACTCCTCTCCGTTTCCTGTCGTTCATTTTCGTTCCAACTCACCTGACACACATTCGTTCTCATTTCACATGACACTAACACTGATTCATATACACACGGCACTGAGCCGAGGAGTTTTTGGAGACTATTCCATTTCAAAAGCAGCTTTTCTGGACCCTTTTATTAACTAAAAAAAGAGGGCACTAATACTGGAACAGACTCAAACAACGTGAATATAATAAGTGGTGGTTTTACATATGACAACGTTTGTTTCGCCATTTACAAACCTCAGAGAGGACACTTTGATTTTACTGTATTAGAGTCACTTGCATGTGTTTTAATGATAATGAAAAACATTAATAACATTTAATGGAAGTTAAAGGGAAAAAACACATTTATGTGTAATAATACTACACTGGTCCATTCGCCATTAAAGGGCAGCTGGCCATTTCAAACTACACTAAACTACTGAAAATATGCCAAAAAACATACATTACTTTTAATGGAAGTCAGTGGAACCAGAATTTTTCCAATCATTTTGGGTAATTTCTCTTAGTCCGTTCATCCTGAAATTTACACACAATGTAAAGGAGAACAGGTACTTTCAAATGAAGTCACAAATGGAGATACATATTAACACACATATACTTATATATACGTCTCATCGCTGTTCAAAGAAAAGCACTAATCCGCAATTTTGACAATTTTTACTTTTCGGATCATTTGAACACAAAATCACTTGGAAAAACGTCCGGTTCTATTGACACTTCACTTAACACAGGATTTTGCCCTCTCCTGTAAAATGGGTCATTTTTTGTTAGTACATGGTGTCCAAATTTCATGATAAATGGGCCAACAGAAATGTTNCACACACACACACACACACACACATATACATATATATATATAAAAGAATAAATACAAATTAATATGAATACATTGAGTAGTGATTTTTATGTATAACTATGTTTGTTTACTTCCAAAACATTTTCAAACCTTTCCAGTAAAAAGTCTACTGTTACTGTACTCTAATAGTACATGGCATTCCAAGCATAAACACCCCTGATAAACACACACACACACACACACACACACACACACACACACACCCCTATAATATGATAAGACTTTCCTTTACATTGTGTTGTAGATGGACCTACAGAAATGTTGCACTACAGCTCAGCCTTGTTACACGAGCACACATTAACGACACGTTTCTCCTTTTAGCTCCGTTTTCTAGACTCCAGGTTTCCAGACACGGTGACGTTACATATTTGACACGGAGCGGAGGAGCAGGCAATATGAATTTTAGTCCAGCTCAGTCCGTCAACCTCCAGCAATCACAAATACGTCCATCTCTGTCCACAACCCCCCACTCTATTAAACTGCGTGTTTTTTAATCAATAAACATTATCACGGCCTGACAGACGATCGGCTAGCCGGGGCTGCACCTCTAGCCTTAATCCCTGGGCGGCCTGGCCACTATCTCGCCCTGGCTCCGAGCACAACGGCCTGGACAGACAGTTTACATTACAAAACCACCGTTTACGCTCCCCTCGCTGTCCTCGCGAGCACACCAAATATTAACGAGATGCACGAGAGAGGAAACAAGGACGCAACACGCATGGACCACAGCATCACTGACTCAGAGGGAAGCGTGGTCCCTTTACACTTACTTACATAATTACCTTTAAATACAATACAGCCGAACTCTCACCTACCACACGTCATATCGTTCGCTCAAACCAGAGAGATTATTAAATATTTCGGTATCTGAATAAAATTCAATAAAATAACCAAGCGTCACAAAACACGCGCGCTCTCTGGGTTCTGGGGGTGGAACACTAGAACACGCACTCTATTCATCTGCTCTCGTTCTCATGTTGACCATCATTTCATTCTCCCGTCCAGCGCTAAACGTGGAGCGCCCCGACTGAAGGGCCTTGGGGGGGTGGGGGGGAAGCAGGACACTTCAGGTAATTAATATTACACGAGTGGCAGATGAGAGAGGGCTAAAAAGAAAGATCACCTGGTGAAGCCCTCAGAAATAGGTGTTTCATTAAAAAGACCCGGACAATGCGGGGCCCGGGACAATGCAGGGGACACCGTATTTCAGCACTTGTGCTCAACAGGCTCTCCAAGTCGTGGCTGGGATGAGAACAGAAACCTATCCCGGTTAATAATCTCATAACAAAAGCTAAAAGACATCATCCTATTAACTAGTGATCCTCAGAGCTAATGTGAGGTACTTCCCAGTGGCTTTTATAGAGAACGGCGCTATTAAAGAGAGAGGCTGAGCGGCCCGCGGGGGATCCCCACACCAAGACCGGGTCTTCATTCACCCTTTATCTCTCGCCCTTGTTTGGGACCTTTCAAGTGGACGGTGTGCGGGACGTGTCAGTGATATTATTGAGCGGCGAAGAGCGTTCCCTCCGTATTCTGTCATATTTTGAGAGGGGAAAAAAAAACAAAAACAAACAAACAAACATATATGGACGCTTCTAAATATCGCTTTAAATCTGATCCCCAACCAGCAAAACTTCAACACCTCAAAACCTTCCCCAGCAAAGCCCCTCCCACTCTCCCCTCCTCGCCATCTCCAACTCCTTGTTGCACATTTTACCTTTTTCCCTTTTCTTCTACCCCCTTCTTTCTTTCTTTCTCGGAGGGAAGATTAAATGAGTGAGCTGGCTGAAAGGCTCAGAGTAGCCGACACAAAAAGCGTTAAAAATTCTCATTTAGTTGTCTTTATTTTGCTAGCGCCATGTGGTCCTTGAAGATGTTGAAAACACGGGAAGCAGAGGAAAGATCAGAGCCGGCTCATTAGCATTGGGACAGAATTGGAGAGGCCAGGATGTATAGCGGGCCTACTCTAGAGCTCCAGTGTGAGCGGTTGGTGGTAAGCTCTCTGTTTCATTGTGCTTTTGTCTTTCCGCCGGGTCTACCGCACAGCGGGGGGACTACGCTAGCCCCAGGTTACACAAGAGAATTATGGGAGAAAAAAATAAATAAAATATATATATATATCTATACAAATAGATTTATTTTGGAAGAGGCTGGAAAGAAGACATCATCAGACGAGGACCGTGATGTAGCTGCCTTGTGTTTGACGTATACATTCACGTGGTGTAAGGCCCCCCAGTGCTGCACCACCAGTGTATGGCACTTCTCTACGCACAAATAACGAAACATAACATAAAATGTGCCAGAGCGTTTGCACACGCCATCATCTTATGCACATGAATATGAACTGTGTTTTTAGCATGCATCATACAGAAAATCAAGGATTGTATGTAATTCAGGGGGCCAAAAGTCTTTGCACGAGACTGTAACAGCAAAAAAAAAGAGGTTAAAGAAACAGCAAGAAAAAAAAATAAAATAAAAATTGTGCCAAAACTTTTGCACAGGCCACATTTTTATGCTTTGGCAAATTGTCAGCATGTTTCTGCATTTTTATAAGCAACAAATAGAGTCAAGAACCACACAAGCAAATCTATTTGAGTTTACTTAACAACTAGACACAATTCTAAGCAAGTAAGTGGCTTGGAGTTAGCGTCGTGCTAAGCTAAGGGGTGATTCTGAGGCTCTGTGCAAAAGTTAGGAATGGGACCCTCTGGACACCAAAACAAAACAAAACAAAAACACAAAAACGATATCATGAAATCATCTTAAAAAGACCCTAAACCCAGCTGATATTTCTAATAGCTCATATTCTGAGCGTGCTGTAAGCTTATTAGAAGATGATTTAATTTTAACTTATCTTTATTTTTTAATTTATCTTTATTATAAGATTGTTTAACATATTGTCATATTATCACACCATGTTCTCAGATCATTCTGCATGTTGTAAGAAATGAAAAGTTTCAAACTACCCAAACTATCAGCAAAAACAGTGAGATAAAACAGACTTACTAAAATCACTCCAACCCGATTGAAGGAAAAGTCCTTTTTTTTTGCAGTGCATTATTAAATCACTGACACAACTGAAAAAATAATGTTTTGGCAACTGAAATAATATTAAAACTAGACATTGCATCTAATATTTCTCATTTTGAGAATGCGGGAAAAACATTATAAGATTGTTCTAGGCACACGGACGATACTGGTGATCTTAAAGACAGTCTTACACTGAACAGCTCCAGAATAAATACCCTGATATACCACATATCCTCCTGATGTACCACAGTATGATATTTCTCCATATCTCCACCTCTAATATGTATTTAGTGGTGTAAAAACTTTGATCTCTTTTTCTGCACAACGGTGGTTGGTGTAGCTCAGCAGGTAACACCACTACCCACCAGGGAGCCACCACATGTGGGAGACTGGGGTTCGAATCCCGGTCTGGGTGACTGTGCTGTGCTACACCAATAAGAGTCCTTGGGCAAGACTCCTAACACTACATTGGTCTACCTGTAATATGATTAACCTTGTAAGTCGCTCTGGATAAGAGCGTCAGCTAAATGCCATAAATGTAAATGTAAATGTAAATGTAAAAGCTCTAGCTCTCCTTTCAGTTTAGTGAATATTCATGAGGGACCGACCAATAGAATTGCTCCAAACCTGCTTAGAAATAAACCTTGTTCTATCAGCTCCACTGCAGGTTAAGAAAGCTGCTTCATCCTCCTGTAAAGCTCCATTCTGGAGGGTTTTAAGGTGGACTGTGGAATTCCATGAGGGCTAGTTTATAGTTTGGTGTCTTCACTTTTATTCTACAGTAAAGCCTTAAGATAAACAGAAGGAGAACCTGCTATGAGGAGAACCTGCTATGAGGAGAACCTGCTATGAGGAGCCATGTCTAAACTTTTGACTGGTACTGTATATACTACAAATATCAGCAAATACACAGTAACTTACATTGTTAAGTAGCGTGTCGGTGTGCGGTAACTCGGTAAGTGTAATGCGTTAGTGTGCTGTAAGTAGTGTGTCGGTGTACGGTAACTCAGTAAGTGTGATGTGTTAGTGTGCTGTAAGTAGCGTGTCGGTGTACGGTAACTCGGTGAGTGTAACGCGTTAGTGCGCTGTAAGTAGTGTGTTGGTGTACGGTAACTCGGTAAGTGTAATGCGTTAGTGTGCTGTAAGTAGTGTGTCGGTGTACGGTAACTCGGTAAGTGTAATGCGTTAGTGTGCTGTAAGTAGCGTGTCGGTGTACGGTAACTCGGTGAGTGTAATGCGTTAGTGTGCTGTAAGTAGCGTGTCGGTGTACGGTAACTCGGTGAGTGTAATGCGTTAGTGTGCTGTAAGTAGCGTGTGGGTGTACGGTAACTCGGTAAGTGTAACGCGTTAGTGTGCTGTAAGTAGCGTGTCGGTGTACGGTAACTCGGTAAGTGTAACGCGTTAGTGTGCTGTAAGTAGCGTGTCGGTGTACGGTAACTCGGTAAGTGTGACGCGTTAGTGTGCTGTAAGTAGTGTGTTTGGTGTACGGTAACTCGGTAAGTGTAATACGTTAGTGTGCTGTAAGTAGCGTGTCGGTGTACGGTAACTCGGTAAGTGTAATGCGTTAGTGCGCTGTAAGTAGCGTGTCGGTGTACGGTAACTCGGTAAGTGTAACGCGTTAGTGTGCTGTAAGTAGCGTGTCGGTGTACGGT
>JAVGWN010002766.1:0-10831 GCA_034552555.1 Semaprochilodus insignis
ATAAAGCAGGGAATGATAAGGAAAGAGAGAGAAGCATAGAATGAAAGAAAGAGAACAACAGAAAACAAGGAAGAGAGACCTGAGAATGAGCCACCAGCTGCAGAAGTAAATCATGAATCTACCACTTTATCTTCACTTCAGTCCACAATCATCTCATTCATTCACCCCAGCACTCCCAGCAGATCACTAACACCCACAGCTTAATCAGCCCTCCTGCACTCGGCCGAGCTGGAGAGCTGGATGTAGGTAAAGTGCTCTGTGTGAACGGCGGTGTTGCTGCTTGGCAAATAAATAAAGTGTGAGTATCAGCAGGGTAAATAAAGACTAAGCGCTCTGTGAGAGAGATCCAGAACAGGATTCAAGCTAAAAGTCCATACAGAGAGTCACGTGTGGGGTTTAACGGGAAGAGACAAGTTCAAAGTCTTCACCCTGATCTCTGGATCCGCTCACAGCGCTCAATTAAAGAGAGAGCGAGAAGAGAAAGAGTTAGTTAAAGGCAAGGAGACAAGGACATGTACAGCCGTTGGCACAAATTTGAAGACACAAGGTCAAATGAAGCGTCAGAAAAGCTCAACACACTTTCGATATAGAGAGCAAACCCAGTGACGGTGTTAAGCGGCCAAGCTTCAATACTGCACTGTAATCTTTAATACTGATTATGGGAGGAATATGTTAAAACACACAGTACATCACATTCTGCTGCATATGGGGATGAGGAGCTGCAGACCACTCAAAGTATCCATGCTAACCCCTGTCCACTGTCAAAGGCGCCTGCAAAGGGACACCAGCATCAGACTGAACCCTGGGGCAATGGGAGGAGGTTTAACATCTGAGGGATGTGCTGGAACAACCAATCAGATCTGTTAGTAAGGTCTTAGTGCCAGATAAAACAGAACACCTTCAGAGGTCCCTACCTCAGTGGGTTGGAGCCATTCTGAAGCGGGCCCACCAATCAGGGTACAGCGGTCACTTTGTTTTGAGCTTGTTTTGACCTATTGGACAGAGCTTGGTTCTAGCTAAATGGATACTGTTCTCCTTCGGTGTTCTGTGCTGATGATCATTTGAATAGACATCAGTGTCAGACTAATCAATGACCATCTATTAAAGATTGGTGGACTGAGAGAGATACTAGAGTCTCTCTACCTACAATGAGTTGATTGAGTCTTGTCCCAGAAATGCTAATAGGTTATTAGAGCCATAATAAATCATGCTACTGTTACTCTCCATACTTAAGTACATTTGAAGGTAAATACTTTAGTATTTTTAGTCAAGTGGAGGTCTAAAGGGAGGAACTTCTACTTTTACTGGAGGAATAAGTTACCTTGGGTATCTCTACTTTAACTCAAGCATATGGTTTGTGTACTTCATCCACCAACGTCATTCAGTGTCAGAAACCACATCAGCATGCCTGTAGGAGACTACTTAAAAGGTGAACACACACAGTCAGTCAGAGCAATGTGACGTGTAATGCTTTGTTTTACACACACACACACACACACACACACACACACACACACACACACCCTTACATACCTGTAAACCTTACATTGTGTGGAGTTGTATATGTATATTAAAGTGCTGAGTGCAGCAGTCTGGATGTAGAGGCAGATGAAGAGTATAGGGCTGAAAGATTAATTGACTTTATATTGAAATTACAATTTAAAAAGAGGGCAATATTCAAATCGCAAGAGCTGCAATTTTAATAATTATAGGCTATTTTTATTAAAACCGTATCTTATATGGGGAACGTTAATATATCAGAGCTTGTAAACTGCCTGTAGATGAGTTAGACCAATCAGAGGCAGCCAAACAACTATATGCTGTGACATCACAACCACAGCTAACTGAGAAAGGGGATGCTCTGGCCTTACTGACCAAATAACAGGCCTGGACTTCCGTTCCCAGGAACTAATTGCAGTTTAAATCGCAATACTGATCAGACAAATCACAACTAGAATTTTTTCCCGAATTGTTCAACATCACATATAAGCCACAAAAGACGTGTATGTTTGGGTATACAGTATTTGTATACTAGGGTGGCTACTTCCATAACCCCAAAAGGAGGACATCATAAAAGGGGGGGGGTCGGGCACGATACTAGAACAGAATTAAAATATAAACTAAATAACCTAACCTATATAACACATAAATGATTGCTTCACTCACCCAACTGGGTTGCGAGCGATGTCACACGATCTTGTTAAGCATTTCTTTTGACACGGATGTGAGCCACCGGCACACATAAGAGTGAAGATTTTAAATAGTTCATCCCGAAAAGAGGACTAATAGGTGTCAGTCCAGGTATTGTGGCAGATGGAGGACTAGGAGTCGAAAAATTGGGCGGTCCAGTCTAAAACCGGATGTGTGGCCACCCTATTGCATACACATGACTCCTGGTTCCTATCGCCACCACCGTAAAAAGAAAACTAACTTGGTAACTTTCTCTACCATGATCCATTTCAAACGACCACTCTCAATGACAAACAGCTAAATTCCCCTTTAACACCTCGAAATGAATTGTGGTTAGTGTGTAGTTGTGGTTAAGATGCTTAGTGGCGAGGTATAAGCTTCCATTACCTGTTAGCTTCATGCGCATCAATGAAAAACTAAGGAAGCAAACTTCAAGTGATTAGCACTTCATTTACATTTGGGGCAAGAGGCCAAACCATGCTAGCTCCATTTCTGACAAACTACTCCTTTATGAAAAACGAGGTTGCGCTGTACTGTTTTTCATCTGGAGTTGCTGGGTCACCACGTTAACCCCCTCAGGCCTCCGAAAGGCCCTCCATCTCCTCCGGCAGGAACAATGCTGTGTATCCGGAAGCATGGTCTAATCCTCTCAGGCCCTGAGGTGAAAGGCAAGAACGAGGCTGAAAAGGCAAATCCCGGAGCGCGGAGGCCCTATCCGCTCTATGACATCCTAAATGCCTGGATGAATATAATCCTTAAAAGCATGCCGCCAACAAGCCGGCCGGTGAGAGAGCATATTCGGATCCGCTGCGTGGGGTAGGGAGTCGACTCTATAATCCTCTGGACCTCAGAGCGCGGAGGGGAGTGATAAGGAAAACAAGGGAAAGGGGACGTGAATAACTGAGCTGCGATAAGGCCAAGAGCTGGTCCAGACACTGATTGTTGCTGAAAGATTCAGAGACTTCAGTCTAGCTGTCTGAGCAAAGCGGTACCTGATAACCGACTAATACCAACTACTAAGTTGGTAATGTCTTACTGCTGTAGTAAACTTTCCTCTGAGAGGTGGAATTAGCTACTCCATGAAAGCCCTGGTTCAGCCAGAAATCCCTTTACACATAAAATTCCCACCCCAAATGTAATTGATCAGGCAAGACATGTTTCTAGCTCTTTCTTCCTCCCAGTTCTGTTGAGGTCAGTACCCACCTGCAGGCTAGGTCACTTACAATCACATAATGCTACCAAGTGTGAAGGCTAGCTTGTGCTTCTTTAGAGAGTCCACATCTTCACAGGACAGCATTGATCAACGGAGGAGAACACTACCTACCAAATACTGTAACATCAGCTGCCAGGCACCTGCACTGGCTAGCATAGCACTAGCAAATGAGCAATTAGAGAGGGCCATGCTAGGAATGAACATGGATATCCCCAGGTACTGACCAATAGCGTCAACTGCTACATCTCAATCTTTCGCAAAATAGCGTGACTTTAGATTGAAACAAACACGGCGGCTGACAGCAAGGTTATTGCTATCATGATGGCGCATGCGTTCTGTACAGATAAAGTGAAATGGTCGCCTCTGTCGTGGTATGTTTCACAGCTTACGTTCATGCTGTACTACGCCATAGTCCACTTAAGTTCTCAACTTGCCATGCTTACAGCTTTTTCCATACACAGTGAAACATTCCGTTCAGCTTGGGTCTTACTGGGTTACAGTCTTTCAGGCATGATGTCAACATTGTGTTTTCACACCAAATCTGTGTCTACCCAACATTGCAAGACAGTGAATAGTAAATATTAAACTTGTCTTTTCTTTCTTCTTCCTTTTTTTTTTTTTTTTTCCGTTTCACAGTTAGGGTGGCCCTGGCTGGACTGGGAGTACTTTGGAGGAGTAAAGACGAGTTGATAGACTCATACCAAAGGACAATCTGGGAAGGTCATTATTTAAAATCCCCCTGATATCGGGAGACCCTTTGTGACTGTCAGGAAGAGCAATTTGGCCTCAAAAACAGCCCAATCTGTACTGTGGGCCAGGCATTAGACAACTGTCTGACTCCGGAGCTACAAGGCCAGTGTAGTAATGGAAGTAACACGTAATGGAAGTTTGCAACCCCCAGTTAACCACCCATTTTTGTACATAGAACAGCAAGCTCAACGGCTTTAAAAAAAAAACCACGACTGAAACGTACCTAATAGCATGTAACAAGCAGGAATAACAGAGGTGATTCCATTAGGCATGGACTGGACACGTTTCTGGATGTAAGCGATATCAAATGTTCAGACACTCTTGCATCAAAGAATTGCGCAGATTTGGTGGATGCCTTCCTTGCCACAATTCTGAGGAGAAATTCCTGTAGACTGGGATTTTTGCCACTGCTGGTAGACCCGTATGACTGTACGTTTCCATACACCTGAACATTCAGCTACTTCCTTCACACTATGGTCTTTGGCACACCCAAATGCAGTCACTCCTTTTAGTCAATCATTAACATCTGCTTTGGACCCACTTTCCACACACTGAACGTGACATTCACTGCACTGTACCATCTCCTCTCAATGTTTGAATCCCTTCATTCACACCCCCCAGGTATTTATAGTCCCATCATCCTCATACAGCGCCATCTGCAGGAGCCTGAAGTTACTACCACCTTAAGGACACAAGGTGACTAATTTTTGTCTGGTGAGCTTATACGTAGAAACCAACAAAGTAATATTTGGCCAATAGTTGTGATAAACGTTTGTGCTCAACATGGTCAAAAAAGTAATAAAGCCCAATAATGTATCAACTTGCCCAATAACATTATATATAATATGTTGACTGATAATGTAATACCGTATTACATGAATGGAGATTTAAGATGTTCGGATACACTATATGGGAAACAGCGACAATTCTTTCAGATTATCTGGATTTTCCATATTGACTAGTCCCTCACGGTTTGCCTTGATGATGCGTGAGTTGCTCTGAATCAGCGTAAATGTGAAGGTTGGAGAAAAAGGGCTGCCAGCTGAAATAAAAGTGTGATTAAAGCCTACGCAGATGTACAGTAAACTCACAGACCCACACAGCTCCTCTCTAGTTTTGACGAGAAACCCAAACACAGAGGATGCGGAGAGGTCTGACTGGCTGTGGCTTTTTTTAATGGGTAATTTTGGGTTTCTCCAGCAGAGGAAGCAGCATGGTGCTAGCGATTCATGATTGGCACTCAGGGTGAGAAGTACTTTAATCTGGCCCTGTTCACTCACTGTTTGAGGAAATAATTACCACGCGGCGCAACCGCTAAACAACAATGCCACAAGCGTGCCGGCTTTATCACACCCACCGGTTATTAATAACATTTATGAGATGCCCTTTCTGGTAAACACGCAGAGAAACGTACTTTATTGTTGACGCAAGTAAACCTCGTATTTCCAAAAGGGTAACTTTATAGGAGAAGCAAAAGCTGTTATTAACTTTAATATACTTAGTGATTTTGGGCCGTTTCTATTGGCCCGTTCATTGTGGAAATTTCAAAACCGATTTTTTCCAAAATTTCTGCATAACTAAATGGTTACAATGTAAAAAGTTCATTGTGGTTTGATAAGAGCTGTGTCATTCTACAGAGTCGGAACTATGCACAGTGGTGGTGATGGGAACCAAACATCTGTACGAATACACTGCCTGATTTCTGGGACATTGACTTATTAAGATCGATACTTCTGAGATAAGGTTTGGGCCGTAGCAAGGCTGTTGTAGGTATAGCAAAAAATCATTTTACCATCAACATTACATATAAAAACTCAAAACAGTCATGCAGTTGTTTACTGGTGGTATTGGATATACACTCATCAAAATAACAGTTGCACCCAGATAGAGGTGTTGGATTGCAGTGCTACTGGGAAGAAAGATAAAGGTTACCAGGAACAATAAATGATGATAAATTTAGACTGATATGGGTAATATTTATTGAGTTACACATACAGAAGTAGCGTCTCTCATTATGGTGTCAGGCTACCATGTTTGCTAACGGAGCAAATGGCCAGACGTCTTGGCAGTTGTAGAGGTTCCTAATGTTGTCCTGGGATAATCCATACCATGCAGCTTGGTGACGTGGTGTTAAGGGCAGTCGCCCCAACGGTCTGAGTGCATGTAGTCCTGCATCATGCAACTGTCTACCAATGATGTTGGCACTAGCAACAAGATGACTCATGGAGGGCATCACTGCTCGCTGAATGTCTGCAGTCATAGCTGTTTGGTCACTCTGTGCATGCTGGACAATCCACTGGTTCTCTCTCGGTGTTTCGTGTAGGACTCCCAGTTCCTTCCTCCACATCGCTGGTACGTGCCTTCTTCTATCCATTGCCACCAACAGCGAGCTATGGTAGCATCTGCATGACCAGTATGGCACGCAATACATCAATAAGACCATCCACCATCCTGGAGCCCTACGATGTGATCCTCTCAAACTCTTCCAACTGCATACTTCGCTTGCAAAGGATGCTACCAACACAACAGCATGAGTCAGAATGGAAAGCAAGCGTAACATGACGACCTTATACAGTCAGTCAGGTATAGCGATACGGCTGAGTGTGAAACTTGAATCATTCGCATTGTCTCGCATGTGAAACCTACCCACCAAGTTTTAGTCCTGTCGGTTGATTACTTCTGGGTTTTGATGATGTGTGTAAATTAAATGGATGAATTGTGTTGGAAACATAGTGACCCCTGGTTCCCATCACCACCACTATAAAGAAATGTGGTTTGGTAAGTTTTCCTTCAATTCCCCATTTCATATCAAACCACTCTGAACGAGTTTGCAATCATCTCAGTGTTTGATTGGTACAGAAATGTAGAAAAATATTGGAATTCCCCTTTAACGTAGGCACAGAAGGCCTCTACTCCCGCCTCTCGGAGAGCCCACACCTGGCTGTTTATGAAGGGGGCAGTTGAACAAGGGCGTTGTGGCCTCGTGCTATGATCGAGGGCATCTGGGCCACTCACGCACTCGTGGGCTGAATGACGGCAGCTGGTGTGCCGGGAAAGGACGCGTTTAAGGGCTCTTGTCACTCTGGGGGTCTGTACGTTTACTTATGGAGAAAAGCAATCCAATTACAAAGAACAGCATTCATACGAGTCAAAGTGACGCAAACTGCTCCTACAATAATAGTAGAGGTCCATTTAACAGCATTAACCCCCTAAACTCTGACGTCCCGATTTATCACTCTTACACCCACATGACTAGTTTTATAATAGTCGCAGAATATTTGAGAGTTATTGAGTAACAAGACTAAAAGATCAATAGTGTAATAAGCCTGAAGGTAAGGAGGCACCGTTACCGTACTTTGAAGGTGGTGAAGCTTTTCTATAGACGGTCAAACGGTTATGAAACACATTAGAATCATGCCCGTGCCAAGACTGAGCACACTTCTGAGCTTTTCTGCATTTATCTGGAAATGTAATTGTCATGTCTGAATTCTGAAACATCCTGTGGGATTTCATGAAAATGGAAGCCATACGGCCCTCATAATAACATAGTAGTGCATGTGAGGATTAAGTACTTATGGGCTGATAATGGGTGAACGCAGCAGTGAGCAGGCCTCTGTAAGTAACTTCAACATTCCAAGTATGCAGTTATTTGTGGTAGAATTGGCCAAAATCCAGTAAGACGTTTTTATCAAGGACCAGTGTGGCCATCCTACAGCGGTGGGGCTGTATTACTGTATTATTTCACTGCGGTAAGTCATGGAAATACAAGTTAGCTTGAGAAAAACTTCACTTTCTCAAAAGCACAATAGCTAATACGCTTACTTAAATGGCCCATATCCCACATTTTCTTATTAAGTCCAATTATAAACTTTTTGCGGTCTTGAGTTTCAATCTCTCTTTGCCCCTGTCCCATAGAAGACAAATGCACCGTGTCCTGATTTGCTGGTGTAGGCAAAATAGGCCGGCATGTATGTTCATGTGTTGGTTTCTGTGGTGTCACAGATATAGTGGTTTCCGAACAGACTTTATGGAAGGCAGATTCTATGTATGGAAACACTGAAACATTCCATATAGGGACCGTACATTAGACATAGGATTTTCCTCACTACTTTAAATAGGTTTTAATGATTTAATGTATAATGACTGTTAAAGATTCAGTTTTTCATGATATAGGCCCTTGCATTTTACTTCAGTGACTGAAAGCTGTTCAGCTTTGACTGGAAACGAAAATGGATCCATCATTCTGATCCCTTTCCATATCCAATATGCAAATGAGGCTGGAAAAAAAAAGGGGGAGATTATTTTATTCAGAAGCTCTAAAACAGGACGCGCCCACCCCCCCTCCACCTCGTCCAAGCCTGCAAGCCTTTCGTTCTCACAGATCACGTTTTTATTGTGGAATGCAAATCGAGCTGTGGCGGCTGGGAGCGGTCATCTTTGAGAAAGGCAGATCACACGGCTCTCCAAACAGGTGCAAATTCCAGTAATGCCTCCATGTTTGGGACCACTGTGGCTCGGGGTGGGCAATATGGCAAAACTATCATGATACTCGAACACGTTTTCAGGATACACCATACGCATCACAAAATGTAGCTTTCCTGAGGGTCGATAAGCAGGAACAAATAAGCAGGTCTTATCAAATAAGAAGAGCTTATCATGTCAATCTATTATGGTAATCATATGACACAAACATAATAAGGATATCTGAAGACATTCTCAGGAGACACAACCTGACATTTCTGATGTTTGCTAGCCACAATATGCTCAGATATTGATAATTAGATCGTTATGAATACATACCGTACAATATATATCGTTATAAACCCACCCACCATTAACACCTGAAGCAAGGTTCTGAAACACCCCAATGGTCTCGATTTTACCCTGCAAGTCAAAATTTGAGGTGACCCCCGCTCCACAGCCAAGCCATTTCAGGGCCATTCAAGCAGCAGCTTTTTGTGAGTGAGTGTGAGCAGTAAACTCAGAGCATCCTGTAAAAGCACTGAAACAGCTCTTCTGTCGTCTCTGTGCTAATTGGGTCCCCATATAAACAAAGGCAGCAAACAATAGCAATAGAGGATATGAACCCTTCAACCTCTTGACAGCAATAGAAATGCCTGTGTGTGTAAGGGAGGCTTAGAATCTACTCCGACATCATCCCCCGAACAAACCCCTGGCCCCATTGTCAGCCTGCTATCTCCAACAAGCAGCTTGAACTGGGCCAGATTCACCCTAGTGGGACACTAACAGTGCTCTTACTGCACAATAAAGCTAACTGGATGTCTCATTGTAGGTTTTGCGTAAACATGTTAGTTAAAAATAATGAATAAAAACACATTTTACAGACTGTGGGTGGGTGGGCAGGCAGGCAGGCATATAGGTCCATGGGTAGGTGGGTAGGTGCATTGGTAGGTGAGTGGTTATATGGTAGTGTAGGTAGGTTGTTGAGTGGGTGGTGGTAGTTTTGGTAGGTGGGTAGGTACATTGGTTAGGGGGTGATTAGGTGGTTGTTTAGATAGGTAGGTTGGTGGGTGCCGGGTGGGTGGTTAGGTAATTTGGTGGGTGTTTAAGTAGGTGTCTGGTTGGGTGGAAGGTTGGAAGGTAATTTAGCAAATTTAGTAGGAAAAGCAGAATGAACATAGTAAAAAGATATATATTTATCAATCTGTCTCTAAAAGCAGCTATTCAGACTCCCACACAAGTCCTCAGGGGTACCTACACACAATGAAGAAAACTTTTAGATTATTATGGGGGCCCTGAGGGCTGGGTGGTCAACCTCCAATCCAAACAACAGGCATGTCAGAAGTCTCAGTACCTTGATGCCATTTCAATACCAACTCTTCAATACTCAACTCTAACAATTGTGTTTATTATACAGTAGAGGTGGTACAGAGTCTTGTCTAACTGGAAGAAAAAAAAAAAGGGTCATGCACAAGAAAAAATAGTCACCTTGTAGGCAACTTGTTGAATTTTGATGGTGGACTGTGGTAATATCTGCCTCAAACAAAAGAATGCTCTTCTTTTAAAACACACCGAAATGCATATATTTAAAAACATGCTTTCCATTTGAATTCAAAGAACGTCTTAAATGATGTACACCAAAATGGGAAATGCAATTCCAATACACAATCTAATTAGCATTTACAAATTTGCAAAATTGATTTGAAAAAATTCCACATTATGCCGCCATGTCACAAAACTAACCAAAAAAAATGGCACCCCGCGACCGCCAGTATTATGTATTCCCAAACCAGAAATATTTTGTTTATTTGGTTTGTTTTTATACGGCACTGTTTAATCTTGTCCGAAAAGCTCCTTCTCCTGACTGCGACTGGTCCAAATAACACTTTTTTCTCTCTAAATAAAGGCCACTTTAATTTCTACACATTTTGACAATCTTTTAACTGCATGTTAAACTGTGGTTTGGTTTAGTTGTGTTTCTTCTTGATTGTGCCGGTTGAGACTAATCGCTCAACCCTATCAAAATATTCTACCAGAACACAAACAGCCCCCTACGTAAAAATACAGGCGGGATATTCTGATTGCCTAAGTCCCCTCATCAGAGAATGCATCTAGTAATAAAGCTATATAGGTTGCCTAAACAAGACAAGCAGACTAATTTCAGACATTAGTTACATCATATTGTCAGAGTTTATATCCAATAACACAGTAAAAAAT
>JAVGWN010002767.1:0-10830 GCA_034552555.1 Semaprochilodus insignis
CAACCAAGACCTTCTGCACATATAGCAACAACAAGCCCTGGTTCACATCCAAACTAACACAGCTTCGTCAGGCCAAAGCAGATGCCTACAAAAGTGGAGACAAGGCTCTGTTCAAGCAGGCACAGAATGCACTGACCAAGGAGATCAGAGTTGAAAAACAGCTTAACGAACGATCCTGCGTCAGTGCGGAATGGTCTTCATCAATTCGCAAATTTCCGAAGACCACCCCTGCCTGTCGAAGCAAACAAAGACCTGGCTAACGACCTGAACGACTTCTATTGTAGGTTTGGAGATGGACAGATTCACACCCCTCGTTCAGCCCAGTTCAGCACCATCAGCCCTCATCACACCTATGGCAACCCCTCTATCCCTCTCCACTGACACACAGCCTGCACTTAAGATATCTGAAAGCGATGTGAATCAGCTCTTCCAGAAACATAAGACCAGGAAAGCACCAGGTCCAGACGGTGTTTCTCCCTCCTGTCTGAAAGCCTGTGCTGACCAGCTGGCTCCAGTCTTCACTCAGATATTCAACAGATCATTGGAGCTGTGTGAGGTTCCCTCCTGCTTCAAATGCTCCACCATCATCCCGGTTCCCAAGAAAACCACTGCCACAGAACTGAATGACTACAGGCCAGTCGCTCTGACATCTGTGGTCATGAAATTATTTGAACAACTGGTGTTGGCCCACCGGAAGAACATTACAGGACACCAGGCTAAAGTGGCACAAATCAAAGTTTTTGCCTTAATAGATTCATGAGTTTATTGCCATATGCACAGAGAAACAAATTGCACCCTACAATGAAATTCTTACTCTGCAGACTACAAGCTGATAACACATACAATATAAATACAAAGAAAACATACATTACACTGTATAATATGCTATATACTATACAGTTTGTGTGTGTTTATGTCTAATTCAGTACTGTGCAATGGCAGCCAAATATAATAATAAGTGTACATGTAACATACACATAGTGTACATAATGCAGTGTAAAATAATAATAAAGGTCTGTATGTAGAAGTGGTACATTGAAATCACCAGTGTATTGCACAAAATATGCAACCTGTGAATTCAGCAGTGTAAACTCTGTAATGTTCTAGTGGTCATCATATAATAAGACACAAATTTGACAAATCTGTTTTTTAGAGCTGTGTGGACACAAAAGTCTAATCCTTTCAAATCCACGTGTGCCACATTCTGGAACGGACAAATTTGGTTCGAAAACATCACAAATGTTCATCACAAAGGGTAATGCTATTCCGTTACCTCTTTTGCATTTAAATTAGATATTAACTGAAATATTCCAAAAAGACCCTGTTTATTACCTGCACTCATAGCACATGACTTACACCTCTCTGAGAGGAAAATAGATTAGACATCTGCAAGGCTATAAAAAGTACAGTTTTTGGTGATTACAATGTAGAACTACAAGCAATGGGTTATAAGGCAGATCATTTGTTACTAAAGAAAGCCTTTTCTTATATAACAACAAAAGCTAAAGAAATACATTTAAAATACTGATATCCACATATTCAGGTAGTGACTTTTTTTGTAAATGTGGTTACATTTTATCCATTTCTATGTACTTTTTGTACCACAGAATTAGAATCACTAGGACTTCTCTTTAAAATTTACAATTTAGGTCTCCTAAAAAATATGTATTCCATAAATGTTTTACCTGAATAGCCTCGTAATCATTACAGGTAAATGCCATATTCATGTCTGCAAGAGTAAAGGCATCACTTCCTCTTTTGCCTCCATTTTGAATGATTTTGCTGGTTATTTTGGTTCACTTAAATTTACTAGGTTTAACTAAAATTAATACATTATTTACAAATATGTCCCATTTTCTGGATATTTGAACGTTAAAAGCTTCTGTTAAAAAAAAAGCTTCTGCTTTTCTGCATTATTTGTAAAAAAATGTGAAAATGCTCCTTTACCATTTTTCCCTTCTTGTCTTGCTTGAGTTTGTTTCTGTATACTGGCATACTTGCAGTTAATGTTTTCTGTTTAATGTATATGTCCCTGATTTGCATTGTAAATGGTACATGGGAAAAAATAAATAGACGTGTGTTATGCACTGTGTGTTGTGTGCCATCGTTCAGTGTTATTGTGGCAGAAGCACCAAATAAAGCTGTGAGAAAGCAACACAACACAGCTGAGAGCTGATAGGAAAAAACCGTCTATGTGATGAAGACTTGTTCTGCTGGTTAGTTTGCTTTTTGTTCATGATGCATGTTATTCATTCATGCGGGTCGAATCAGGAGTTTAGTTTGTTCACATAAATGACAGATCTGAGTATATACAGGTAAACCTTCACATTAGAAAGATCTGTGCAAAACAATCAGATTTGACCAATGCAGCTTGAATGTGAATGTAGCCTTAAAGGTAATGTTAATTGCCCCCCATTGTTTTTATTCATTATTGCCAACATTGACATTTTAGTTAAAATTTCCAGAAATGGACAATACAGTTGTCTACAGTTATATGCAAAAGTTTGAACCCCTAATTTAAGTGTAGGAATGTTATGATACAGGTCGTGCAATCATGGTTGGGCATAAAAAGTGCATTATGTAAAGGAGAATTCTTTAAAACCAAGGACAGGGTTTGCCACTTTACAAAAAGCAGGTATTTTAGCAGGCATTTCAGCCAAAGGCCAAAAACCACAAATTACCTTTATTTCCTCATACGGTACTGTATTAAAAACCAGCATACTTCTGCAATGGATATTACTGGGCAGGGTTGAGGATTCTTTGACAAACTGGCATCAATAAACATCATTCATTGCTGCATCCATGGTAAGTTAAGTCTTTACTATGCACATTGGAATGTACATGTCAACGTTTAGAGAGGCAGTTGACTTTTATCAAGCTCATCTGAAATGGACTGATGCTCAGTGGAAACGTGTGGGGGATTGTTTATAATGAACATTGAACTCACCCTGGCCTCCAAATATACTCTGACTTTATGATAATGACCTAAAGTTACAATTGAGTTTGATTACTGCATGTAAAATACATAATTTAGCCATAAACCATAGACCTGCTTTATGATGTTGCTCATACCAAAGATGTAATTACAGGTGAAAACGTTATATTTAGTGAGTTGTGGGTCGACAAACCGGCCAGCATGTTTAAAGCTAATCTAGCAAATTTATGAGATCACCTTAGAGTTTAAAGTACAGCAGTATAATGGAAATGAACTTTATTTCGTCTAGACATACACACCTTGACATAGCCTATGCCTTTTATCGACAACAATCAGTTATTGTTATAGGACAGTATTCAGGCACTGCCTACTTCAAACAGGAGAAACAGGTTCTAAGTGTAGAATCTACATTGTCTGAAATGAGAAATAACCTGCCATGTGAAAATATTCTTTTCATGTGATACAAGTTTGAGGATTTCTGATAAGAAGATTTATTTTCTTTACTTAAATGAAAGTAAATACTTGCGTTCAGTCCCAGTTTCATTTCATATATGAATTCTGTATTCAGAATTCAGACTGTATTCAGAATACCGTTACTTTTTACATTGGTTTAGAATACTTATCCGTAAAATAAAATAGTCTAATCTGTACAATAAACACCAGCAGTGCTTGTTTATTAACCACTTTAAAATCTGTGCACAGTTTATAAAGACATACTCTAAACAAGAACTCAAAAAACAGTCTCTAAGGTTCCTGCTAAAACCTGAGGAGACTGATAAATTTGTGTAATGATCAGTTATTAATCTCAGTGTTACTGAGCTCTGCTAAAGTCTGCGTAGACTGATAAATCAATGTGATGATCAGTTATTAATCTCAGTGTTACTGAGCTCTGCTAAAGTCTGAGCAGACTGATAAATCAATGTGATGATCAGTTATTAATCTCAGTGTTACTGAGCTTTGCTAAAGTTTGAGTACACTGATAAATCAGTGTGATGATCAGTTATTAATCTCAGTGTTACTGAGCTCTGCTAAAGTCTGAGCAGACTGATAAATCAATGTGATGATCAGTTATTAATCTCAGTGTTACTGAGCTCTGCTAAAGTCTGAGCAGAATTTTTACATGAATGCCTGAATTTCTTACTATCCGTTATGCCCCCCAGCCCCTTTGCTTTAATGACAGCAGGCACTCAAGCTGTTATGGACTGGCATGGCCCAAATTTGCTGCAGTTTGAATAGTGATCTAAAAGTTTTGCAGAATTTTGAATATTTCTCCTCCATTTTAATTGTCATAGTGCTTGTTTGAGTGATTTTGGACTCTTGTCATTACATATATTCATTTGAGTGTTCAGAAGCAGTCACTTGGTTGTATTTGTTAGTGATAAGAACAAGGGCTTGTAAAGTCTACAACAAAAATACAGTCATTTTATTGATCAGTCACACCTACACAGTTTTTATGGCTGCTCTGAATGCATCTCTCCACCTTGAAGTTATCTTTAAACTAAAAAACATAACATCATCTCAGAACTGTAATAAAACTACATCGCAGGTATCATGCAGACTATCCATAACCATTTGATGCAACAACTTTCTCTGAAATTACTTTTAGAAGCATATAGTGCTTCAGATGTTTGGTTCCTATCACTACCACCATCACCAACAATTCTTCATGCAGAGACTTCAAAATGTAGTTGGAATTTCCCTTTAAGCCTCTACTCCATCCACAGTTTTACATTTTGATCACATGCTGTGATGAAGTCAATTGCATTGCACATCACCATTTATGTAGTTGTACGGTTATCGCTATATGTTATACTTACCTGTTGGTGTTGAACTAGTGTGTTGTCCAAAAAGGGGGCAAAGCAGTCTGAGCTCACTCTTGAGCATGCCAAAGGGTCGGACCAGTAACCATGGTAACAAATATAGGTGAGATTATAGATGTGCACACTGGGAAAACTGTAATACTAGTAAAGGTTAAACCAGACCTGTAATGATCATTTGTTTTTATAAGATCGATGTACTTACCTTTTTCTTACCTTTGTCGGCACACCCCTGTTAAGGGGAATGGTTGGTTCCAGGTGTATAGGGGTGGAGCTTGGCTTATAAGAGGGAGGGCAAGGGGTAGTACGGGAACTTAGCTCTGATATACCATTCTCATGCTGAGAGAGCCAGATAGAGTAGAGCTAATGAGAGAGGTCCTATGACTTTGTGGTCTAGGCCTTATACTTACCTACACTGCCCAGTGTGAGGGAGTATCTTTTTAAACACCTTTTCTTCTTTCTGTATATAGTTATTTGTTTATATGTATGTTCTCCACTTCATGCAAATAAACGTCACTAAAAGGAAGCTAACTGCTGAAGTCATCCTCTCTGTCCCACCGCCTCTATCATTCAGCCCAACTTACCCGGTGACTTTGTGTGTTCCCGCCGGAATTCGGTGAAGCATTGTCACACATGCTCAACCAGAAACAAATTAAAACAGAATCCAGTTTAATAAGTAAACAATGTCTGTATTGTGCTTTAGGGTTTGATAACTGTCAAATGTGACAAACATTTTTTATTCATTTCCAATAGTATTCCAATTCAGTGTTAAATAACTGACAATGAATATTGGATTTCAGCCTGTAAACCAGTTAGATAACAGCATGGTTAAAAGTTAAAACGCTTGGGTTTTGAATAAATTACAATTATATAATCAACATTGTAAAAAATTGACTTCAAATTCAACTAATCTTGCAAAACAGCAAGAACTTCCTTTTTGCAAAGTATCAGACGGGGCCACAGACAGTGATTGGGAGTCTGCATTTTATCACTGACGTTATACAAGACCGAGAACCGCATTTCATTTTACCTTTCTCTCTGTTGAATACATTTTCACTAAACAAGAAAATAGTACCTTTTATGCAATAAAACCGGTACATGTTATCATTTGTCACACAACATGTGATTTTGGAGCACTGACCCTGCCTGTCGATTTTGATGATGTGACAAAGCTGGAAATGTGTAGAGAGGCACTAAACAATAATCACTAACCTGAGGAAAACCTGAAGCAACTCCCAATAGGAAAGGAGGACAACCTAAAAGGAAGATCTAACAGCTGTAATGTTATGAAGTCATTCATGAAAAACGACTAGTAAAACTTGCCTGCAAAAGTCCACCATACACGCTACAGGAAGTAAGCTTGGCCCAATTTCTGGATAGTGATGCCAAAAATAGGCTAACAGCTCACAGCTGAAACTAGCAGATGAAGTATGGCTATTAGATTTAAAGTAGCTTTTAAGATCATGATGCTATAAGAGGGGTACTTTGTAAATGGGGCATTATTAGGCCATTAGGCTATTTAGAGGGTCTATGTTTATGCATGTTATACACCGATGAGCTAAAATATTATGACCACTCACAGATGAAGTAAATCGCACTGATTATCCTACCATAGCTGATTGTCCTCTAACAGGTCTGGGACATGTTAGACAGTAAGCAAACAGTTGGTTCTCATAGTCAGTGTGTTGGGTGTTGGAGAAATAGATAGGCATGAAGCCCTGAGCACTACGAAAGGGGCCAAATCGTTATGATCAGATGACCAACCACTGACCTAGCTGGAGTATCTCCAAAACTGCAAAGCTTGTGAGGTGACCCCAGCAGTGGCAGGAACCTACTAAATGTGATCCAAAAAGGGAATGAACAAAAAGCGTTTGGTCTCCAAGGCACGTCAATGTGTTAAGGCAATGATGGCTATGCCATCTGGTCTGAACTGGAAGAAGAGCTAATGTAGTACAAGTAACAAAGTTCTTTTAAAGATGATTATGGGAGGAAGATATCACAGCACACAGTGCATCACACACCAATGCCAATTAAAAGTGCTTGCAATGGGCACGCAAGCATTGGAAACACCTTTGAGCAATGGAAGAAGATCACCTGGTCCAATAAATCATGTTTTATTTTACATCACATGGATAGATAGGTATGTGTGCACTGATCATCTGAGGAAGTGATGGCACTCATATGCAATGTGGGGAAAAAACGGGCGTGTGGTACCCTGGCGAGCGTTCCACTGGGAAACTCCAGGTCTGTACATTCATATGAATGTCAATTTGATACGTGTTACCTACCTAGAGATTGTTGCGTACTAGGTACAGTCCTTTATGACAGGATTATTCTGAGAACTGAGGAGCGTGTTAAGAGTCCAAGGTGTTGCCCTAGCCTCCCAATTTCTCGGATCTAATCCAGATTCAATCAAGCTTCTGTGGATTGTGATGAAACAACAAGTCTGATGCATGGTGGCTACACCTCGCAACATACAGGAGTTAAAGTATCAGCTGCTGACATCTCAGAGCCAGATCACTGGAGGCTGAACAGGTGGATATACATTAATGGAGTGAGTGCTGTGTCTGATCCACTCATACCGGCGTAACACACACTAACATGCCGTTACCATGTCAGCATCCCTGTGGGGGTCTTGACTGTTTAAGAACAGGGTAAAAGGTGGCTATAACCTGCTCTGTGGTGGTCCTGTGGGGGTCTTGACTATTGAAGACCAGGGTAAAAGGTGGCTATAACCTGCTCTGTGGTGGTCCTGTGGACAGGGTGGAAGTGAGTGGTATGTTTTGAAACACTGCTTACATACTTTCATTCCCAAAAAAGGGAGAAGAGGAAAATGTGTTTTCCATGATATAGGCCCTTTAAACAAACTGCCCACAGAAGTGCTGTCTGTTCTGTTGGGTGTGGTCTACCCTTCGAGCTGTCTGGTCCAAAAGAATGAGACTCTGGCTATCAATTCCAATACCTCTGAAGCTACGACGGTTCGACATGGACTTGTTCTGAGTCATACAGCTGATTTGAGATCCATTTGTTCCCGGATCCTTTGACCTTCTCAAAATGGCGCTATTCCCAGCAGACCTCACAGGAAACAAATTTTTAAGAGTCTCTCCTCCTGCCCTTCTTTCCGTTGGCTCCCGCCCCACGTAGCCATCTTGCGTTTCCTGAACAAAAAAAGGGGGCGAGAAAGAAAGACAATCAGATAAGAGAGTCGGTCCGGCAGAAAATAGTATGAAAAGGGTTTTAAAAATACGGATGTGACCGTACAATATGATAGGAACAGGAGTCGGCGAAGAGGAATACAGACCGCACCCTTTACTGAGACTGGAAACAGTTAGCTAGCTAGGCAGAGGTGCTAGCTAGCTAACGGACAGTCGGGAAAAGAAGGATAGAGATAGCTGGCTAACGTTAGCCGGCTAACTAGCCTGCTTGTTTGGATTGCGGTAGCAGGACACAAGGAGTTAGCTTGCTAAGCTAGCAGGCTAGCTGAGAATTCAGCTGCCGCGAAGAGAGGAAATTCGTAGGAAACAGGAAAGAAAGTGTAGCTGGCTAGCGAAATATGGGTCAAACGTTTTTTGTCGGAGACGTTCAGTAAGTTGGACTCTTTTGCGACCGCATATGAGAAAAGGCCAGCACAGTTGGACACTATTCTGCTAGCGGTGTTGAGAAAAGGCTGCCGTTGGTTATAAAAGTGTATATATAGCTAGCCAGCGCCTTAGCAGGAACACAAGGAGTTAGCGTGCTAGCTAGCTGGCTAAGAATTCAGCTGCCGTGAAGGGAGCAGTTAGTACGAAATAGGAGAGAAGGTGTAGTAGGGTAAGTTGGCTAATATGGGTCATATTTTGAACTGAATTATTCCTTTGGTCAGACGCGGGACCAAGCAGGGAACGCTACAGATTTTTTTGGGAAGATTTAATTCGTTGCAAGAAGAGATCACAGTAAGGCTGCGGTAAGTCCATCTCTGTTATTCCCAGTTTTACTTTTCATTTAAGCTTGTCTGCACGGGAGAGGAGTTCAGCACAGTCGGACATGGTTTTGCGAAGCGTGCTGTGAAAACTGCTGTTAATTGGGCTTTCTAGGTTAAGGAAATTAGTGCCAGTTTATATCAAAAGTGTACATGGTTACAGCTTATTAATCACAGCTGTTACCCCGCTGCTTGCTGATAATCGATAAGTTTTTATGGCCAAGAAATGTCGGAGAGCTCCAGTCCGGATCTGCACGGATCCATTGTTTAGTTCGGTTCCCTCAGTGTAATGATAAGTAAGCTAGCTAGCTGGATTTTTTTTCCAGGTCAGCGCAGCATGATTCATCTGGAGATTTTTCCCCCCTTATTTTCCATGAAATGCCGCATGCTTGTCGTGTGTCAAGATAGCAGACAGTCTCCTTAGTTTTCCACTTTAAATCAGTTCAGCGTTTGTGGGCCATGGAGGGACAGTGCGCTGGAACTCGGCTAGCATTTAATGTTATCCAGCTTTGCTGGCGCTCGTCATTGAAATCAACGTGTCACTGTTTGGCTCCATCAGTGTATATGGCGCTTTGAGTTTTCATCAACTTCCCAAAGAGCAGCACTCTCATGGAGGGGTGAAGCTAACATTAGGTCTCTTTCAGTGTGATAAAACCATGGCACGACCCCTACAGCTTTCAGGGGCTGCACAAGGGTGGGCAATACTGATACAATTAAGTTATGATTTTTTTCAACATGTCACTGTGTCGACTGATATTTAGGTTTGCAGTAATGAAGTGATTGAACCCATACTTTCTGAGCACCGGTAGGAGACTGGAGTCACCAAAGTCCCCAGAACACGATATTACAACCTTTAAGTCACGATACAACATTTTTGCCCTGTTGTGATATTCTGAGTATTCCAATAACATGTATTGTGATATTATAATTTATTACCTTTTTGTCAATTGCGAATAATGTCCACAAAGGGGAAACTTTTTAGTCGCATTATATAGACATTATAGTCACATAGGAATCCACTGATATCCGCACATCACAATCCTTTTATTGTAGTTGTACCAAAAAATCATTTGTATTTGCAGGTCATATAGAACTGATGCTCGATCCCTGAATGTAGTATGCCATGGAGCATGTGATGGTTTGGTTGCCTCTGATTGGCCTCACTCATCTATGGTACTTCACAGTATATTGACCCCACTGCCCAGCCCTGCTGCAGAGACCACCAGACAAACATCAGCCTTCCCCTTTTAGGGAAGAAGTCGTTTCAGAGGTTCATTTCCTCGTTGCAGCCCGACTGGCATGAAAGGGATGAACATGTGTTGGGGGTGTGTGTGTGTGTGTGTGTGTGTGTGTGTGTGTGTGTGTGTGAGTGTGAGAAAGCAGTCAGCCCTCAAATCCACAGCAAAACTGCATTCGATACACACGTCAGTGTAAAACTCGTGATGGCTGATATTGAGACTAGGCCAACATCTGGCCCAAAATATGTAGAATATGTACAATAAATACAGCCCAGGGTAATGTCAACAAGGCACATGACTGTGCTCTTATCTCAACATTGTAAACAAATCGGTTTGGGTTACGTTAGGATAATCTGGTAAACTTATTAATAAGACCTGTAAGTAAAGTCTGTGTATGTTTTTGTAGGCGAAGCATTATAAATCCATGCAAACGTAAGTTATATTGATGTAAGCTTTAAAGTGGTCAGAGATTTTATGAGGTCACCGAGTTCATGGAAACATTCTCACGTAACAGAAATGATGTGTTCTGTACTGTGGTATTTTAGTGCGGGACTGTCTGAAGTTCTGCCTGTGGGGCAAAGTTGGCCCACAGGGTGTTTGATTTGGTTTTTCCAGAAAGGTGCCATCATCCCCCTCACTCAGTAAGAGAACTGAATTTTGTACATTACATAAGATCACTTGCTTGGTTTCCCTCTAAAATGTGTATAAGAAGTGTTTTTAGAAACGAGTATTGCTGAAAGATAGATCTAAAACTCAGTTTCAAGTCTGTTAACCAGGGCTTGTTTAGTTTCTGGGTTGTTGAGGGGGAAAAATATGGAGTATTTAGTACTGCTGCTGCACCCCCGAAACCCCACCCTCCCCCACAGCTCGAGTCCACCCATC
>JAVGWN010002768.1:0-10830 GCA_034552555.1 Semaprochilodus insignis
TGTCGCTCTTTCCCGGCGAGCTCTCTGTAGTAGTGGCGGCTCCACTGTCGCCGTTCACGCTCTGCGCTCCGGAGCGCCGCGTCCGCACGGTTGCGTGCTGCTGCTTTTTCCGTGTGTCGTAGTCCCGCGAGCTTGCACCTTTGTTACCGGGCCCGTTACCGCCACTGCTAACCGTAGAAGTTCCCGTTAGCGCGTCTCCCTCGGATACGGACCCGGTCGGAGCGCTGCTGCTGCTGCTCGCGCCCGTTCCATGTGATCGTGGAGCGCTCGCTCTCCCGCCCGGTCCGCCGCCGCTCTCCGAGCACGAGCTCTCCGGTTTAGTGCCGCTGTCCGAGTCCTGACTTGCCCCGGCTTTACGCTGCTGCTGCTGCTGTTGTTGTTGTTGTTGCTGCTCGGATGTGTTGCCCGCTCGCGCAGGCAGCGCTCGCGCCAAGCGGTGGTTCGCGCCGCCGCCGCCTCCGCGCGCCGTTACCGATGATGCCGTTGCCGACACCGATGACGCCGCCCCCGTCGCCGGGTCGCTCCGGCCGCCGAGCTGCGACTCCAGGGAGCCCACCAGGTCGCTGACGGCTTTCTCATCCACCTCCGAGAACAGCATGTCTTCCAGAGGGTCGGAGGCGCCCGCCATCTTTGATGGAGATCGCTGTGTGAGCCGAGCGGGAGCGGCCACTGCGCGTGCGTGTTACCAGGGCATTGTGGGTACGGCGAGTGACGCCAGAGCACCGAACATTTTCTCCGACGGCTTCTGTTTTTTCTCCCTCCGTGTTCCGGGCTGCGTCCGAAACCGCGCAGCGCTGGGTTACCCACCCTGTGATAATGAATGGGCTACTAATGAGCGCTGCGCTGGGAACGGTTTAGGACGGCTGTCTGCGATTCTGGACGCAGCCACAAAGTCCACACTCGTGCTGTTGTGGGCTTTCCTGCAGGGCTGAACGATTTGGACAAGATATCTAAACTTAAATGCGATTTTCCCGACCAGTGCTGCAACTGCGACCCTTATTCATCCAAGAAGACCCGCATATCTACGGTAGTGTAGCTCTACCACACAAAATACAAAATAAGTCCTTCAGTTTGTCGTTATTACGAGAAACTATATAGTAAAAATCCAAGAAAGTTTCGATATTACAAGAAAATATGTTGTACAAACAACTTAATATGTCATAATTATGATAAAGTGTAATTATTACAAACAGATATATTATAAAGACAAAATCTGTCATAAAAACAATTCAATATGTCATAATTACTAAAAGGTATAAGCATTATGACAAAGTATGTTGTAAAAACAACTTAATATATTGTAATTATGAGAACATATAATTATTATGAGAAAATATGTAATAACAACTTAATATGTCATAATTAAGAGAAAGTGTCTATTATTATTACAAACAGATATGTTATAAAACAACTTTTGTTATAATTATGAGAGTATCATGATATTTAGAAAATATGTCAAAAAAACCAATTTAATATGTTTTAATACTTTAATACTTATTAAATAAGTATAATTATTATGAGGAAATATATCGTGAAAACAACTTAAAATGTCAGAATGTCTCATTATGTTTATCTCAGGGCCTTTATTTTATTTTATTGTATGTCTTGCGTTCGTCTATTTTATGTTTACTGTGTAATACATTCAATGTACTCTTGTTGTTGTTCTAGTTGTAATATATTTATCGTTAAATGTTTATGGGTCAGAGAGTAACGCAATTTCAATCCTCTGTATGTCTTGTACATATTGTCAAGTATTGACAATAAAACTACTTGACTTGACTTGATAGTCATGAGAAAGTATCATTATTATGAGGACAACTTAATATGTCTTAATATGTAAAAACAACTTAATATGTCATAATTATGAGAAAGTGTCATTATCATGATAAGATATGATGCAGAACAACTTAATATGTCATAACTCTAAGAAATTAACATTATGAGGAAATGTGTTGTAAGAACAACTTTATAAGAACAAATTATAAGAAAGTATAATTCATTTGAGGCAATATGTTGTAAAAAATATTTAATATGTCATAATGAAAAGAAAGTATCTCATTATTACAAAACAATATGTTGTAAAAAGCTTAAATATATCATAATAATGGGAAAGTATCTTGTTATTATGAGGAAATAACTTGAGAAAATGAATTGCTGTAATTCTGAAAAGGTATTGTTATTATGAGATAATACATTGTGAAAATGAGATAATATGTTGTAATTCTGAGCAAGTATCTTGTTTTTAGGAGATAATATGTTGTGAAAATGAGATAATATGTTGTAAAGGTAATATATATGTCGTATTTCTGAGAAAGTATTTGTTATTATGAGATAAGTAGTGAAAATGAGATAATATGTTGTAATTCTGTGAAACTATCTTGTTATTATGAGACAATAAATTGTGAAGATTAGATAATGTGTTGTAATCATGATAATATTAATCATGATAATCATGATAAGTATTGTTATTGTGAGAAAATAAGTTGTGAAAATGAGATAATAAGTTGTGAAAATGAGATCATATATCGTAATTATGATAACGAATTGTTATTGTGAGATAATAAGTTGTGAAAAATACATAATGCATTGTGAAAATGACATATGTTGTAGTTAGGATAAAGTATTGTTATTGTGATATAATAAGTTGTGAAAATGAGATAATATGTTAAGAAAATGAGATAATACGTTGTGAAAATGAGATAATATCTCATAATTATGATAAAATATTGTTATTGTGACTTAATAAGTTGTGAAAATGAGATAATAAGTTATGAAAATTAGATCATATGTTATAATTATGATAAAGTATTGTTATTGTGAGATAGTAAGTTGTGAAAATGAGATAATAAGTTGTGGAAATTAGATAATAAGTTGTGGAAATTAGATAATATGTTGTAATTATGATGAAGTATTATTATTGCAAGAAAACATGTTGTAAAATCAACCTACAGGGAGAGAGTGTTTTAAACTGAGCTGAAAGCTGCGAAAACAGGAACATTCACAGCCTGGACAGAACAGTGTCCAGCATCGGCGCTCTTCCAGTGCTCACCTGCGTCATTTTAGGAGCAGCATAGTGGCTGAAGACTGCTTCAGATCCAGTCTGATAGTCTGATGGGGAGCTTTACACAGTGCCACTGCTAAGGCATAAAGACTGTCAGCCCTGTCAGGGGCGATTTCTCAGGGAACGGCTGCTTAGGAACGCCCACACCTGTGTCAGCTGTGAGGTGTTATCTTGTGAGTGAGGTGGAACACTGGCCAGCGTGCTCATGGCAAGGAACACATGAATTATCCGAGTTTGAACGAGGCGTGATAGTGGGTACCAGACAGACGGGACACCCATTTCCAAAATTCTGTGGGCATTTAACATTCCTTGATCCACAAGGGTTCTGTATGTACCGGGAATACATCACAGAAGGCATTACCACCGACAGCACAGAACTGTCCTTGTGAACAGACGAGCAGGAGACCCCACACGCATATCCCGCAGGTCAGTGCAGTGTTCTTTAGCTTCCGTGGGATATAATATGGGAGCAGAAGACCCACCAGAGTGCCTCTGTTAAGACCACCACACCGGACACAGCACCTCACCTGGGCTAGTGAGGTTGCTAACTGAACCCTAGAGGATTGGCAACATGTACCGTGGGTCCGATAAGTCATGGTACCAGTTGTTTCGGGATGATGGTGGGGTCTGTGTGTGGCACCTTGCCATCAGGTCCAAGTTGTCCAGAAGTGGTTCGATCCCCGGAACTCCATCTCCCGGAATCCGCCATCTAATGACGTTACTGTCACGTGTCCCTCGCCTACCAATCCCGTCTCGTTTCCTTGATCGAGATCTCCTGAGTTCTGATTTTACACACCTGTTAATCATTAACTCTGTTTGCTTATATACCCCTGGTCTGCCTCTCTGACTTCGCAAAGTATTACCAACTCCCGTTGCCTTACCGAGTGGTCTATCCCTGTGATCCTTATTCTGTCTTTCTGGTTTCCGACTCGGTTTGATCTCTGGTTCGTTCCTTCTCTTTAGCCCTCTTGTTTTGGTTGCCTCCTTCTGATTGTTTATTTGGTTTTGACTTCTGCCTGCCTCGTTATTTATGACTTTGCCTGTCCCCTGTGCTATGTTCGCTTGGATTCTGTATTTGAGTCTGACTGTCAACTTGTTAAATAAACCCAGCCTTGATTTTAGCTCAGCATGCGTCAATCAGACTGTATCCAGCGTGAGAGAGAAATTGAACCCAGAAAGGGTTCTGTTATTGTTATGATGTCAAACTGTTAACAATAGACGAACCCTTTTTGGTGCAATCTAGAGATTCTATGTAGAACTTGTTTGAAAATGGTTCTACATAGCACTAAACATGGTTCTGCTATTATTGCGATGTCAAGCTTTTAACAATAGAAGAACCTTTTTAGTGCAATCTTTAGGTTCTATGCAAAACCAGTTTGGAAAATTGTTCCATATAGCACCAAAATGGGTTCTGCCATTGTTGTGATGTCAAGCTGTTAACAATAGAAGAACCCTTTTTGGTTCAATCTAGAGGTTCTATGCAAAGCCAGTTTGAGAAACTGTTCCATATAGCACCAAAAAGGGTTCTGCTATTGTAATAATGTCAAGTTGTTAACAGTAGAAGAACCCTTTGTGGGACAATCTAACTAGAGTAATTCCCATCAATCTGAAGGGACATTTAAGCGTGCAAATGGTTCTATATTGAACACATGGTTCTATGTGCCTTTACTAAGTGACCCTTGAAGAACCATCTTGTTTGATGTGTGTACATTAGTCTGGTAGTTCTACTGATAAACTTCAGACACCAAGCATGTCTTGGTGGATCAGCTACACTTGGAGCAGTCGTTCAGTGTGGGTATGGTATGAAACGCTCCGTTCTAAAGAAACTGAGTCACCATTTACACTGTTGGTGATGGGAACCAGACGTCTGCCTCCAAAAGCTCCCTCACAGAAAGGTATTGGTTCTGCACAGGCATTAGCGAGGTCAGGAACTAATGTTGGACGAGAAGGCCTGACTAACAATCAGTGTTCCAGGTGATCCCGAAGGTGTCACAGGAGGAACAGGAGAGGGCCTTCCCCATCCTCCTCCTTCCTTCCTTGTGAGTAGACTATTGCTGAACGAGGCACTAAGTGCAGTTTATCTGATGGGGACGGTGATATCATCCCTAATGGCTGTTTTGACTGGAAACCGAATAAGTCGAGTGTGTTCTCTGGCTTTGCCCAGCACATAATGTATACATTATTACCAAAAGTATTCACTCCCCCATCCAAATCATTGAATTCAGGTGTTCCCATCACTTCCATGGCCACAGGTGTATAAAACCAAGCACCTAGTCATGCAGGCTGCTCCTACAGACATTAGTGAAAGAATGGGTCGCTCTCAGGAGCTCAGTGAATTCCAGCGTGGTACCATGATAGGATGCCGCCTGTGCAACAAGTCCAGTCATGAAATTTCCTCCCTACTAAATATTCCACAGTCGACTGTCTGACCTCAACCTGGTAGACCTTTAGGATGGCCTTCTCGTCCAACATCAGTGTCTGACCTCACAAATGTGCTTCTGGAAGAATGGTCAGAAATTCCCATAAACACATTCCTAAACCTTGTGGAAAGCCTTCCCAGAAGAGTTGAAGCTGTTATAGCTGTAAAGGGTGGAACATCATATTAAACCCTATGGGTTAAGAATGGGATGTCACTCAAGTTCATATGCGTGTGAAGGTGGACGAGCGAATGCTTTTGGCCATATAGTGTATGCTGTATACACATTACCACACGGCTCGGTTTCTGTGGGTAACAGTATTAGCACGTGTGACGGTTCTCTTTCAGAGTTCGGTTCTTTTTTCTCCGAGTTTCTCTCTTTTTGTTCTTTTAGGGCAACTTGAAAGTTTTATTGACCCAAAATCCCCCTTTTTTCTCCCTCCTTCCTTTGAGCTGGTAGTTGTTTATCCATGAAAAATTGAAAATGTGTTTGTATTCAGGTTCTGCTGTTGATATGATGTCAAGCTTTTAACCTTTTAGATGCAATCCAATAGGCAGTTGTCCGGTTCTAAAAGCTCCCTCACAGAAACGTATTGGTTTTGGACAGTCTTTGGTCTGTTAGACTTCTTTGGTCCGTGTTGTGTTGAGTTCGGACAGCAGCGTTCTCACTCGCTCTAATGAACCGCACTAGCAGAGCGTTCATTTTACATCCCCCTTTTCCAGCCTCCCTCTCTTTATCTTTTGCCATGCCTTTAAGATAAATGAGCTCTCTTCTGATTGGCTGCCCTGCCTCATTCAGGAAAACCCTTGGAGCTGAAATACCTCTAGCGTCAATATGAGTGGGCGGAGCTAAACTGCTGTGTGCTGAGTAGGTATGTATATATGCAAATGAGTTGGTTCCCGTGACATCACAGAAAACGTGAATTTCAAACAGGCTGTTTTTGTTACAGTTCCTTTGAAACTGATATAAGACAAATGAGCTCTGTTCTGATTGGCTGCCCTGGTCTTTTTAGAACAGCACTCAGAGCTGAAACACTCCTTAGAGCTTCAGTATGCGTGGGCGGAGCTAAACTGCTGTAGGTGGATATATGTAAATGAGTTGGTTCCTGTGCCATCACAGAAACAATGAATTCCAAACAGGCTGTTTTTGTTACTGTGCCTTTAAGATGAATGATCTCTGTCCTGATTGGCTGTCCCGCTTCATTCAGAAAAGGTAGAGAAAATTTAGAACTTCAGCATAAGTGGGTGGGGCTAAACTTCTGTAAGCTGAGTAGATGGATATACACTCATCCTCAAAAGAATAGCTGCACCCAGAATGATAAATTTAGACTGATATGATCAATATTTATTGAGCTACACATACAGAAGTCTGTCTCTCAGTACGGCGTCGGGCCGCCATGTTTACTAACCCAACACGCCAGACGTCTCGGCATGGAGCTGTAGAGGTTCCTAATGGTGTCCTGTGATAATCCATCCCATGCAGCTTGAATATCCTCACACAGTTCCTGCAGATGGTGCGGTAGGGGTGGAGGTGGAGTGACACCAGGCCTTCTGGACATGTGACGCGTGACAACAAACCGTTCATCTTGGTGCTGACCACGGTGCCTCCACACACGGATTGGTTGGTCGTCTCCACCGAGACAAAAGCGGGACTCGTCACTGAAGATGACCCGCTGCCATTCTGAGTTACTCCATGACAGTCTGGCACGACACCATTGCAGTCTTTGGTGACGGTGACGTGGTGTTAAGGACAGTCGTGGTAACTGTCTGTGTGCATGCAGTCCTGCGTGGTGCAGCCGCCTGACAATGGTGCTGGACTAACAGGATGACTCATGGAGGACATCACTGCTCGCTGAGTGTCCACAATCGTGGATGTTGGGTCAGTCAGGTACAGCGATAAGGCCCGTCCTTATTACTTCTGACTCCATCAGTTTACTATGCTGTGGGCTCTTTAACAGAAAACAGGGAACGTTCAGTTTGAAATGAGCTGCTAACGTGGTGACCTGCTTCAGCATCACACAGTGAGCTTATCTTTCAGAAGCCCCGTCATTCTCCTTTAAACACAGCGACATATTAATGATAGTATCTTGCATAAAACGCTCTGTACCAAAGTGTCCTTTGTGCTCTGCTTCATGCAGAGTTCCTCTAACGCACTGCTGACGTAAAAGACGTTTCATGTTTGTTCCAACCCCTTTTTTTTGTGTGTCTCATGAAGAATTTTTTCCTCACCGAAGAGAACGGCGGTGCTTCTGGCAACAAAGGCCTCTGACCACAGCTTCGCCGAAATGGGGAACCTTGTTCATGTTTGCTTTTCTCGATTACTAGGCAATCACAGGCATAACTTTCCGTGCCTGATTTTTCTCCCCACCACTTTTCTGGAGTGTGGTCTGTTTAAAGTCTCCTTTCAGATGCAGTGTCCAGTCACTGACCACAGGCAGCGCGCTGATGAATGAGTGCAGTTCTGTTTGTGTGCTGAGATATTGGAGACAGTAACTAAACACTGTGTTTCTCTCGGTGGTGAGGGCAGCGAGTGTCTGCTGCCTGATAACCGGCTGTTAAGACGAGTGTGATTATTTACAGCAAGTGTTTCTGAGATTTCGTCTGAAACTTCATCTGAAGTATTACTGTACAACCCCGCTTCGGAAAAAAGGCCAGGACAGTATGTGACATGCTGCTAAACACAAACAAACAGTGGTGTGAGTTGGTATAGGGTAGTGCACCTAGGGTTTTCACACGTCCAGTTTTAGGCCGGACAATCCGTTTTTTCAACTCCCAGTCCTCCGTCTGGCGCAATACCTGGATGGACATCTACTAGTCCTCTTTTCAAAAATTTAAAATGTTCACTTGCCAACAATGTTATGTGTGCCATCGGCTCACATCCTTGTTAGAAGACATGCCTTCCATTTCATTGGTTTAACAAGGTCATGTGACATCGTAACTCACCTACCAGCCCTCTAAATGCTAGTCAATTAGAAAGCTCCCATCTGACTCACCAATGTCATCCATTCCTCCCGATTAGGTGAGTAAAGCATCACTGATGTGTTATATAGGTTAGGTTATGATTTTAATTCTGTTCTAGGATTGTGCCCGACGGCCAATTATGCCCCACCCCCCAACCCCCTTACGATGTCCTCCTTTTTGGGGTTATGAAAGTGGCCACCCTATGGGACGGTGAAAGCTAGCTTGGTCCCTCCTAGCTAGGTTCCCCTATTACACAGTGCTACTAAGCTGGGACGGTAGGGTGGCCACATGCCCGGTTTCAGGCCGGACAGTCCGGTTTTTCAACTCCCAGTTGAAAAAGGCGCAGTACCTGGACGGACGCCTATTAGTCCTCTTTTCGGGATGAACTATTTAAAATGTTCACTCGCCAACAATAGTATGTGTGCCATTGGCTCATGTCTGTGTCAAAGACATGCCTTGCATTTCATTGGTTTAACAAGGTCATATGACATTGTGACTTGCTTACTGGCTAACCGCAGGTCAGCCCTCTAAATGCTAGTCAATTAGTAAGCTCCTGTCTGACTCACGAATGTCATTCATTCCACCCAGTTAGGTAAAGTATGATGTATGTGTTATGTAGGTTAGGATATGATTTTAACTCTGTTCTAGTATCGTGTCCAACCCTCCCCCCTTTATGATGTCCTCCTTTGGGGGTTAGGAAAGTGGCCACCCTAAGTGCACTGATCCCCAAGCATCCTCCTGGAAATCTACCTTCCTGCAGATTCAAGTTCCAACCACAGTTTGCCACACCTGCTCCAACTAATCAGCCTCTGCCCAAGTCCCTGACTGGCTGGATGTGTTAAGTAAGTTTATTAGATACAGGTTAGGTACTAAACTCTGCAGGAAGGAAGCTCTCCAGGAGCAGGGTTGGATATTACCACTGCCTTGCATGTTTGAGGAAGGGTCTGATCAGAGCCATGTAAAGAGAGAGTTGCGTCAACGAAAGTTCAGAATGCTTCATGGTCACGTGATTCACGTAGACTTCAGATTGCTCCTTGAAGTTATGGGAGGGTAAATTAAACGGATAAACCTAAAGAGAGAGAATGCATGAAGTCAAAAATATGCTTTAAATCCATATTAATGCACTGTACTACAAATTAGCTAGCTAGCTCCCGTACTATACCGTTAGCTTTTACTCCAAAATGGATATCCACATTGCACTTCATCCACCCACCACTCCACCAACACATGCCATGTTACAGTTAGTATTTAACTCCCCCTTCAGAAAGCACGTTTAGAAGACTGGAGAGAGTCAGACGGGGGCTTGCTAACTGACTAGCATGTAGAGGGCTGACCTGCGGTTAGCCGATAGGCAAGTCATGATGTCGCATGACCTTGGTAAACAAATGAAATACAGGGCATGTCTTCTGACACGGATGTGAGCCAGTGGCACACATAATATTGTTGGCGAGTGACCATTTTAAATAGTTCATCCCGAAAAGAGGACTAACAGGCGTCCGTCCAGGTACTGCACCGGATGGAGGACTGGGAGTTGAAAAACCTGACTGTCCGGCCTAAAACCGGATGTGTGGCCACACTAGGAGTGGGTGAGTGAATTTGCCAGTTTGAGTGTTTAAAAAATAATACCTTAAGTGTGTTTAAACCAAGAGGGCATGTTTATGTGCTTCTTATATTTCTAAGTGATTATCACTACCTGGTGATGAAAGCCCTTCTCTACCACCTCAGATGCCCAAGTGGCTTCAGACAGCCCTCCAAGGTTCTACAGCTGCACCATCAAAGGCATCCTCACAGGGAACATCACAGCCAGGTTTGGGAACAGCACCAAGCAGGATGAACGGGCTCTCCAGAGGATGGTGCGTTCAGCCGAATGCACCATTCGGACCGAGCTTCCTGACCCGCAGACTCATCTACTACAAGCGGTGCTGGACCAAGGCCAGGAAGCCTGTGAAGGACCCCAGGCATCCCAACAATGGACTCAATTCTCTCTGTTGAGGTCAGGGAAGCACTTTCACTCCCTGAAGGCAAACACAGAGAAGATAAGGAAGATGCTTCTACCCGCAGGCCATTCGGGCCCTGAACCAAGGCCACTTAGGACTACCTCATGCACACATCACATACAGTGTCCTGTGATAATCCATCCCATGCAGATTGAATATTCTCACACAGTTCCTGCAGATGGTGCGGTAGGGGTGGAGGTGGAGTGACACCTGGCATTCTGGACGTGTGACGCTTGACAACAAACCGTTCGTCTTGGTGCTGACCACGGTGCCTCCACACACAGATTGGTTGGTCGTCTCCACCAAGACAAAAGCGGGACTCGTCACTGAAGATGACCCGCTGCCATTCTGAGTCACTCCATGACAGTCTGGCACGACACCATTGCAGTCTTTGG
>JAVGWN010002769.1:0-10828 GCA_034552555.1 Semaprochilodus insignis
AAAAAAAACACTTCAGCTTTAATGAGGAGTAGAATCAGGGCGTTTGAGGAGGGAAATAGCCCAACTGTGTTGGACAAAGACCCAGCAGAACCCAAGTTTGTTTGCCTTATGGCAACTGCAAACTATGTAGCAACTACAGATATAGTAGTAAGATATAGTAGTAAATAATAGATATAGTAGTAAATAAAAAGGAAGTAGCACCTTACACATCATATCAACTGGACGACTTGCAACAGTAATCAAGAACCACTTTTTACGGCAGCATTTACTGTTGATAAGTCAAATGCAGTAGGTTGTTTTGTCTACAGCAAATGCTGCTGTAATATCATATTGCTATAACCACTGTGGCCTGCGGTCATGTTTCCATCTGCTTAATCTCAAGTGAAAATATATGCCACCTCCACATCCATATTGTTCCCCCACCTTGTAGCTTGCTGAGGTTTAGGTCGAAAAATGTCTGTAAAAGTCTGTAATTTTGAGCTCCAAATTTCCGTTTCAGGCTAAGTTGAATACAGAATTAGTTCACTGACATGGGCACTAGGTTACACTGCAATGATATCTCGGCAAGTAAACTGATCTTATATCTAGTTGATATATGTTAAAATTGTCATTTTAGTTCATTTTAATATTATTCTACTTATTTTACTTTTTTTAAGTGATTTCTATAGAAATGCAAGAATTGAAATGAAGAAATTTGCTTGGAATAGGCCAAATTATCTGCCAGTATAGTGAGAAAATTTCTTAAAATTAGAAAATTAGAAGTTTTGGCTTATAAAAAATACTTTTACTAAGTAAAATATCTGGCTACAATGCAGACAATGATATCTCGGCAAGTGAATTAAACTTATATAGTTGATATATCTTAAAATTAAGTTGATAAATCTCGTTTCAAGCTCGTTTTTCTACTGATTTTACTTTTCCAGACATTATTTACCTTGTTTCAAGTGATTTCTATATAAATTTAAGAAGTTAGATTAAGAAATTATCTGCCAGTATAGTGGGAAAATTTGACCTGTTTCAAGCTAATTTCTTAATTTCAATTCTTAAATATCTTAAAATTAGAAATTGAGAATTTTCGCCATATTAGAATTTCCTTTACTAAGTAAAAATATCTGGAAACGATAAATAATCTTAAAATGTGTTTACAATAATCTTAAAATAAGACTTTTAAGGTGTATCAATGAGACACAAGATCATTTACTTCCCAGAATATCATTTTTGTGGATAAATAAAATATTAAATAAAACTTAAATATGAATAAATAAAATTAATATAATTAACATAAATATAATAAATATAATTACATGTGCTATGCAAAACAATTGCCTCTTTTTAGGCCAAAGTCTGAATAGCTGCTCAACTTCATTATCTCTTTTCAGTATTGGTAAACGTTGTTCCCTCTTGTTTTTGTGCTGGACTGGTCATACTAACCAGCTACTATAGTGAGTCTTATCAGATCTCAGGTTCATGCTTCGCTAGCTATAAGGCTAGGCTCTGGCACCCTGTGGATGGGCAACATGATTAACAGGCAAGTATGTACGTCTATATGTCCTGATTGCTTGAATGTTGGTGGTCTGTATTGTTTACAGAGCCACAACAACTGGACTTCTCCTCTAAGCAAGTATATTTTGATTGACCTCTGCTGGAAAGTGAAGAGAAATTCGGCAAATATTAAAAACTGACCTCAGCTTTAATAGTAGAAGAGTAGAATCAGGGCATTTGAGCAGGGAAATAGCCCAACTGTGTTGGACATAGACCCAGCATAGACCCCAAACTATGTAGCAACTACAGATATAAAGCAAACGGCTCCTGTTTACTGGAACAGGTTCCCCTGTCATAGGGTAACAGTTAAAACCAGCTATGTATAAAATTTCATTGCTTATAAATGACATTTCTACTTCCTCTGTAAACCCTCCTCCAATAAATAAAACCCTGCATGATTGTGACACATTGCTTTTGCCGTCTGCCATTACTGAAACCCATTATCGGTTGCTTTAACAGTGTGTATTACACCAATGAGTCTCCGTGCATGTACATGGCGGTGGTAGTATCTCAGTATTTCAGTAGGTGTATGTTATCTGTCCGGGTCCTGCTCCATGCTGGGGCTCCTTTTCTTGCACCTCAGGAGCTGGTAGAGTTTGCCCTGTGTCAACATGGTCTGGCCCCCCTCCCCCTCCTCTATGGCAGTGATTTCGGTGCAGATGTGAGCCAGGAACTGGGAGAGCATGACCAGGCCCACCAGCAGGCCTCCTCCGACCAGCATGAGGCTGGGCCACGCCAGGTACTGCAGGGCCAGATGCAAGGTGTATCTCCTCCTCAGGATCGCGTGTTCGGGGAGTTTCTCTGTGTTGATTTGGCAACTTATGTCCTGCCCAAGCATTTTCAACAAGTGCGTTTGGATGTTCTGAGCCTCTTTCACCACCTCGGTCTTGTTGTGCAGGTGTTTGGGGGTGTAGAAACACTGTAAGGGAAAATGGAGATGGTACATTCTAAAAACAGGGAAGGTGGGTAGGTTTGACATCACGAGACATGAAAATGATGCATGAAAATGAGTTTCACGCTCGGCTGCGCATGTGGCGTAAGCAAGGACGGGCCTTATCGCTGTACCTGACTGACCCAACAACCACGATTGCGGGCATTCAGTGGGCAGTGATGATCCTGGCAGGCAGCTGCATGACGCAGGACTACAAGAAGCTGACACATAAGAAGCTGACTCTAGTCTTGCAGTGTTTGGGTGACGGGATTGAAGCTATCAAGACATCCTATCTGGAGTTTTATAAGCTACTGGTGAATATGAGGTAGGGTAGGACGTTCCGACAAAGTAGCACAATTCCGAAAGTCTTCGAGTTGGGTAAGCTCATCTACTCAGAGTACTGTGTAGCTAATAGCTCTGTTAGCCTAGCTACAGTTAGCAAAGCAGGCACTGTCTGAAGAGGCCCAGCGAACTGTAACAATGGCCGGGGGGGCTTCGCAGTGTGGAATGTAGCCGCTGGGCACTGACCTGGCCGATGCTAATGCACGCTAGTGTTTATAATGCTATAGTTTCGGGAGAGGGAGTAATGCTAAGTAATGCTAAGTCTTCAAACCGGCCCTCGGACCCTCTACACAGTCCACATTTCTGCTCCACCCTTATGCGGTGCATGCTATTTGTATAGCTAAAATGTGGACCGTCTCTGGGGGGCTGAGGACCGGTTTGAAGACCTCTCCTCCAGTGCTTCAAGATCTTCAAGCCATGATCTCAGACCCCCGCACCCCAAAAATCCTGAACACTCAGCAATAACACTCAAACTTGTATGATGTGTTCAGAAACAACTTTCCTCAGAACTGAAGGTTTTCGGAGATAGGCTCTATTGCTGAGTGTGGTTCTAAGCGGCTTGGGCACTACAGTTTTACACCAACTCTATTGAGATGAATTGGACCTGCATTCATTAAATTGCATTAATAAATCAGCTCAATGAACTGAGCTGCAATAGCAGATTAGATTTAGCCAAATGAAGTTGCCTTATTTTCAAGGAAAGGATTTCATTGTGTGGAAGTCATTTCCATAATTAATTTGAGCTACAAAATATGTAAGTTGTTAGTTATTAGCAGTTCTACAAAAGGCTTCAGTGCCTGGACGCCTAAAACCTACTTCTCGGTCAATAGAACTGGGCCCAAGATGGGCATACATGAGGTTCCCCTACAAAGGAACTGCCCAAAAGTGGAGAAAGGACATATGCTATGTCATATGGTATGTAATATGGTCTTCGTATGGCTGTTATGTAGACATGATCAGTTCATCAGCGTGCCAGGTTTACAGCAGAAGCATATTTACAGCACATAGGAGTATTGTTAATGGGTATGGTGTTGGGTGGAGTACCTCTGGGTTCAGGTTCACTGATACTTCATCGTAATGTAGCCATCCTCTTTTCCCAGAAGCTGTGATGTTCACAATGACCTGCAGGCACTGGAAGCTGGTGAAGCATTTCCAGTCATCTGTCTCATTTAGGAACTCAGCCTGGATTAGCGAGCAGTTGGTGGTCTCGTCCCAGTCTCTGCATAGCAAGAGCAGCATTAGCAGGAAGCCGCGTGACCACTAGAGTCTGCTAATTCAAAGTTTAGTCCAAGCTAAACTTGGATTTCAGTCTTAGATCATGATATGATGATAATAAACAGCGCTCGAGCCAGTTAGGGGCAACCTTCTGACCAATCAGCCAGCATTCTGACCAATCAGGGACAGTCTTTTGAACAGACAGGACCAGCATTCTGACCAATCAGGGACAGTCTTTTGAACAGACAGGACCAGCATTCTGACCAATCAGGACCAGTCTTTTGAACAGATACGACCAGCATTCAGACCAATCAGGGACAGTCTTCTGACTAATCAGGGACAGTTATGTGACCACTCAGACACAGGATGTTGACCAATCAGAGGAAGTCTTTTGAACAGAGAGGGCCATCATTTTGACCAATCAGACACAGCCTTCTGACCAATCAGACACAGCCTTCTGACTAATCACACACAGCCTTTTGACCAATCAAAGACAGACTTTTGACCAATCAGGGACAGCCTTCTGACAAATCAGGGACAGCCTTCTGACAAATTAGGGCAGGGCTTCTGACAAATCAGGGACAGCCTTCTGAGCACTCAGGGACAGTCCTATGATCAATCAGGGAGAGTCCTCTGACAAAAAAGAACCAGCCTTTTGACCAATCAAGGACGGTCTTCTGACCAATTATAGACATTCCTCTGACAAGTCAGGGACAGCCTTCCGACCAGTCAGGAATGTGTTTCTTGAATTTTTAAGTTCAGCTAAATTCGATCTGATTGTTCATTTAATAATTCACCTCAGGTAGATTGATATAGAACTGATACATGATGTTCTCATCCAGGCCTCTACCTTATACGTTCCTTGGGGATGATGTTTACATCAATACAACACATATTAGTGTAGCTTGAAAAATACAGTAATCAGTGCTTATGCATGTCTTATGAAGTTCCTATGAAGCCTTCTGAAAGTCCTTTGCCCCTATTAGTAAGATTACCCTTCACAGAGAACAACAGATAACCAGCGCTGGCTTGCTGGGCTAATAGTTGGTTCCTTCTCGTACCTGTTTAGACATGGCTTCACAACAACGATTCCCACCACAAAGTACATGAGGATAGAGAAGGCCATCATGGTGAATCCCAGCAACAAGGTCCTCTCCTCACCAACGCTGGAGACAGGGGCCTGGGCCTTAGCCTTCTCTCCGGCTCTGCACTTTCTCCACTGAGACCCCCGCACCGAAGCAGGGTACTGCAGCATCTCCCTGAGGAACAGAGCTCACATAGAAGTGCTGGAGGGACCACTATTATCTACACAAAGACAGTAGGAACCCTAAAGGTCACAAGTACACCAGGGTACAAGTAGGTAACTGAGTAAATCTGTGTAACCATGTGTGTGGGTAATCTTATCCCAGCCTCTGCCATTGTCTTTCCAGGATCAGCCATTGTTGCTTGAGTCAAGGACAGCGGTTTGGATTGGGAATGCCTGAGTGAGTTAATCGAGTGTTGCATACCCCCTGCATTTCCCATTGTTTAGTTTTTCTTCCTCTCTGCTTTCTTCACCTTTAGCAATTCAGTACCAAGGTCCACACGGTCCTTAAGATCCATACTAATGGAAGAGCAAATGCTTGATGCAGAATCCAAACAACAGTGAAGACAAAAAAATAGTTTTGGCAAAAATATGCTTTATATTTCTTGTTTAACATGTTACATAGATTTTTAAAATTTATCTGTGATTTGATGATGGCTTTTCTTGTCACTACACTCTAACTGCCACTGCAAATGCCAGACTTTATTTGGTGCTTTGGATGATGATGGGTTGGGTTGCATTCACACTCCAAAGTTGATGAAGTGGTTTGAAAGAGGTTCCAACTGAAAACTTGATTAAGTGGTTTGGATCAGGTTCAGACTCAAAAGTCTGAAGTGGTTTGAATCAGGTTCAGACTCAAAACTCGAAGTAGTTTTGATCAGGTTCAGACTCAAAACTCAAAGAAGTGGTTTAGATTGGGTTCAGACTTAAAACTTGATGAAGTGGTTTAGATCAAGTTCAGACTTGAAGCTCAATAAATTGGTTTGTATTGGGTTCCGAATAAGAACCTCAATTAAGTGATTTGGATCAGGTTCAGACTCAAACCTCAGTGACATGGTTTGGATTGGGTTCAGACTCAAAACTTAATGAAGTGGTTTGGATCAGGTTCAGACTCAAAACTCAATAAACTGGTTTGTATTGGGTTCCGAATAAAAACCTCAATGAAGTGGTTTGGATTGGGACTCAGACTCAAAACACAATTAAGTGATTTGGATCAGGTTCAGAATCAAAACTTGATGAGGTGGTTTGGATCAGGTTCAGACTCAAACCTCAGTCACATGGTTTGAATTAAATTCAGACTCAGAACATGATGATAAGGTTCGGATCCGGTTCAGACTTCATAATCTGGTTTGTGTGAAGTTCAGGGTAAACACTTGATGATGCGGTTCAGGTTGGATCCAGACTCCAAATTGGATTAAGTGCTTTGGGTCTGGCTCAGACTCAAAATTTGATTTTGTGGTTCAGGCTGGGTCCAGGACCCCATAATCAACTTCTCGGACTGATGGAATGCCTCAAAATTGAAATTCTGGGAAAACCCCTGTAAAATCCTTTATTCTGATGCTTTGATGTCCATTAGGGTAAAATAGATGCTCTAAATCTCCTGGCCCGCTTGGGGCCCACCAGCCTGGGACCCCCTGGAAACCCGGGCGTATTTTGCACACTAGTTATAAGCAAAACATTAGATTAAAGAAAATTGAAGAATTAAATGAAAAAAAAATTGAATTAAAATTGAAATGAAATCAAATGAAAACGTTGTATTAGGACTTGAACTAAAACTTTAAACTTGATGATGTGGTTCAGGTCAGGTTTGGACTTCAAACATAATAAAGTGGTCTGGGTCAGATTGAGTTGGGTCCAAACTTAGAACTCAGAACTTCATGTTTTATAATATCTGACCAGGTTAGGTCTTCTGAGAACTTTCATCTCTCAGGAACGTCAATGTCCATAATCGATTTACAGCAACATACAAACAAACGTTCAGAAAAACTGCAGCGCTACCTTAAGTTAAAAGCTATTTCCACCTTAAATATGCACAAACTCAACACCTTCAAAACATGAGTGCACATTTACAAGGCTAATCTACACCAATACAAGTGAAAGAGAAGATGTACCTCATGGAGAAAGCTTAAGGCAGACAGAACCTGGATGCAATAACTCTGAGGCTAGTTGCATTTCACGCCGCCACCATCCTACACCCAATGACAACAACGACTTCTGCTCTCAGATTACATCCAGGTGAGTTACGATAAAGGATAAAGGGCATTATTGATATTCCTCCAAACGAATGAAGCCAGAGTGAGGAGGGTGTGACTCCACCCTTACCGTGTACGCCGCCGCCGAACGTTGTGCAGGTTGATGTGAACGGGGACGCTAAAGGATCCTCGAGGGGACGGGCTCAGAAGCATGACTGCCTGACCCCAGTCGGCCCGAGATGGGCTACAGCACCAAATTAAGCGGAGTAGCGCAGCACCCGGCTTTCTCCGAGACACGCAGTGCTGTATGGTGCCATGGAGGGCACTTTGGGGAGCGGCCTGTTTGTGCCTGGGTTGGGTTCTACTTGCAGGGGTTTCTATAGGAACGGCCTCAGACAGGCAAAGCAGTAATTATGTCCAATGGGACCATTACTGCATCCGGCAGTGTATTTGTATTTGGAGGGCACCCACTGGGTACAAACAAGGTAGATCTGTGTTGGTTCTGAGCTACACATCTACATACACAGTTGCCAGTTTATTGGGTACCTAGTGCATACGCTCACTAGCCGTCCCCTGCCTTACAGTCGGTACTGTGCAAAAGTCAGAGGCCAGGATTCTGACTCCTACAAAGTGCGTAGGTGCATTTTGTAGGTCTACCACTGAACGGAGCCCAAGTGCTGTTGCTGCTGTGCACCATAGGACTGCTGATGGGGTAGTTTCTGGCTGGGGTTCATTCTCAGCATACCCGTAATGGTAACCCGGTAGAGTGCATCAGGCATGTTGCTGGTGTTTTACTGAACACCTTATTAGCAACCCCAACCTTGAGTCCCCTATATATACTGTATACAACTGTGCACCACTGGACCACCACTAAAGCAATGTTTGGGAGGTGGTCCGTTCTCAGTATGCCCTGTAATGCTGACCACCTTATTAGCAACACCAACCTTGTTGCAGGATACTGGTACTGAGTCCCCTATGTATATATTGTATACAACTGTGCACCACTGGACCACCATTGAGACGGTATCTCCTGGATGGTGGTCCGTTCTCAGCATACCCATGATACTGACATGGTGGAGTGCACCCGTGATCCTGACCCACTAGAGTACATTTGGCATGTTGCTGGAGTTGTACTGGCCTATATATATATATATATACACTGAGTCAGTAATCAAAGTGCAATTAGTGGTGCACAATATATACATCGTACATCATATGACCACCATGCTGGAGTTCTGTTGGCCACTTTATTAGGCACCCCAACCTTGTTGGCACACCTTGGAGGTGTATAAGCAGATAGTACTGAGTCAGTAATCAAAGTGCTCCTATATATACTATATATAATTATTGCTGTACAATATATGCCATGCACCATAGGACCACCATGCTGGAGTTTAACTGGCCACTTTATTAGGCACACCAACCTTGTCAGTACACCTTGGAGGTGTATAAGTAGATAGTACTGAGTCAGTACTANTGTCAGTACACCTTGGAGGTGTATAAGTAGATAGTACTGAGTCAGTAATCAAAGTGCATCTATATACAGTATACATGTAGTTGTTGCTGCACAATATACTCTCTGCACCTTTGGCTGGTGGTCCGTTGGCTAGTGGTGTACAAGAAGATACTATCAATCAATCAATCAATCAATCAATATTTATTTGTATAGCGCTTTTTACAACTAACGTTGTCTCAAAGCAACTTCACAGAAAAGCAGCTTATATAAAGGAAAAGAAAACACGGAGTCCATGTACAGACGTAGGGAAGGGAATCCAGGTCCAAGCCCCCCCGTGAGCAAGCCAGAGGCAACAGTGGCGAGGAAAAACTCCCTTAGAGTAAGGAAGAACCCTTGAGAGGAACCAGGCCTGAGGGGGGAACCCATCCTCCTCAGGTCGATCCCGGGTGAGGAGAGAAAGACAGAACTGACAGGAAAATGAGCTCGGAACATCCATTAGATACAGTCTGATTAACCCAGGAGGTAGTGATTGCAAAGATGGAGCCTACCCATAGGTTCTCTGTTTAAGTGAGAGTTAATAGAGTTAATGATCAGCACCAGAAGCTGGTCATTGTAGATGTTGTAGTCATGTTGGGTGATGAACTGGAGAAACCAGGGCAGGAGGCTCACAGTGGAGATGATGCTCAGGTGACTCTAGTACTGAGTCAGTAATCAAAAGTGCAAACATACAGCAAATGCACCCAGCATAATAACCAATGACATGCAGATACCTGATGCTATGCTAATTATCACTGCTTAATTTGATGGAAATGTTCTGAGGCTACAGAAACGCATGAATCCACATTCATGTCCTCAAAAGGCACTAGGCGAAATGAAGTGCTGTCCACCCTGAACCCCCAACAACCTGACCATAATTCAATTCCTTACCCCAAAAGGTGCGTCCTCCTCTTTTTCCTTTCCATGCTTGCTGACTCCGAGATTTCTTATTAGCGCCACAAAACTAGAGGACGGCAAAGTTGATGGACTTACGCAGAGTGACAGAACTTCCTCACTCTCACTTTATCAGTGCAACAGGGCCTGAATAATTCATGAGCGTTTTAATTCTGAGTAGCATGTATTATTCATGAAATGTTGATGTTAAAAAACCAAAAGCGTTCAAAGACAGCACTGTAGGGCCACACCTGCTTAGCTGTGATACCTCCCAAGGCTAAACGGGACTAGTGTGGTACAAATAGTTGTTGACAGGCCTGCTTTTCAAGCTCTTCGGTGCAGGGCCTTAGCATAAGGTCAAGCACAAAACGTGTATACCATTTTATACCATCATCATATTTTACCCCCAAACACCATCAGAGGGTTAAAACATAATAACATCAGAGCTAGAACGAGCATCTGAGCTTCGTATCTTTAAGCAGGGCTCGCTGAGCTGAGGTCACTCTAAAGTCACCTTTGAATAAACTTTCCGCCAGGATCGTGTGGCAGGAATGTACAATGAAATATTGGAAAAAAGGGAGAAAAGGATGTATAAAAAGATGTATAGGAAGTGGATATTTGAGCATTCACTCCGTCTCCACACTGGAACACCTTCACCACTACAGTTACTATATAGAGGTCACAATTTACTATACTGAGGCCACAAATTACTACATAGACTCCACAATTTACCATATAGAGGCCACAAATTACTATAGAGACTCCACAATTTACCATATAGAGGCCACAAATTACTATATAGAGACCACAAATTACTATATAGAGGCCACAAATTACTATACTGAGGACACAAATTACTATACTGAGGTCACAAATTACTATATAGAGACCACAAATTACTATATAGAGGCCACAAATTACTATACTGAGGAGACAAATTACTATACTGAGGTCACAAATTACTATATAGAGGCCACAAATTACTATACTGAGGCCACAATTTACTATATTGAGGCCACAAATTACTATAGAGACCACAAATTACTATATAGAGGCCACAAATTACTATACTGAGGTCACAAATTACTATATAGAGACCACAAATTACTATAGAGACCACAAATTACTATATAGAG
>JAVGWN010002771.1:0-10828 GCA_034552555.1 Semaprochilodus insignis
ATTGCTGTGCTAATGGCCATGCCAGGAGGATCATGGGAGGGGCTGCCCTCAGGAGAAGGGCAGTTAAAGGTATGTGGTGTGTTTACTCTGTTATTTTGTGTCTGGTGGTGACTTCCCCCCGTTGCTCAGTGCTCTGTCTGAGCCTTCCTGCTGGTGTTTCAATAAAAGAGCACATCGTGTGGCAGAGTCACGGCTTCCCCTGTGTCTTAGTGATGTCAGAAGTGGGATAGCGCATCCCAGCAGACTTATGCTCAAGAGGCAGAGCCCAGAAAAGAACTGTGACCACAGGGACAGCTCCGTAAGGTTCCAGGGAGAAGACAGCATGGTGAGACTCAATAGCAGGCTCCCATGCGGCGAGGTGGCGCTCAAGAGCAGATGGCGAGAGAGACAGACGAGCACAGCACCTCAAGGCTCCACGGGGAAGGTGGTATGGCATGGTGAGACTTGGCGGCAGATCCAGTAGGGGAAAGACCAATGACAGGGCCGGTGTCAAGGTCCTGTAGATGCAAGAGAGGATAGGCGGTGCCACAAGCCTGGGCCGGTGGATAAGCAGATATTGGTCAGGAGGTTCGGTACCATCCATGGGCCATGGGTTGAGTGCAACATGGACGACAGACAGCTCATTGCCCTGACCACAAGAAGGTCGCCAACATGTCTACTATATATAGATGTTCTCACAGACACCAAGAAGGGCCCATCAAACAGCTGGAGGGCACCATAGTCCAGTCCAGGTCAGTCACTAGTGCCGGAATTTAAGGCGGCTGGTTTACTTCACTTTATAGTTAAAACAACTGTATTTTTACGAGTGTAGAAAATGCGAAAGCATCATCATTAATAAGGGCGGTGTGCTGCCGTGCTGTAAGCTATGCCCTTCAAACCTTCGCTGGAACTAATTAGCAAACAAACACTATAAATACCAAACAACTATAAATATTCTCTGGACACTCGGGGTGTAATTAGTTCCTTCTATGAGTGAATACAAGCTGTTCTGAAGCTGCTTGCTTAATGAGGGCTTGGGTAACAGAGTGTAGCCTGATAGCGCGGGTTGAGAACATTGACCTGGGTGAACAGGGAACGGTTCAGCTGATCAACACTACACAAAGCTGGCTGACAAATCTGCCGGACCTGCCATGGAATCCCTCTTTACGTGTGTGCTGGGCTCAGGCTGCCCTGATGAAGCGTTATTTGATTTGATGCTTATCTCCAGAGACGGGGCGGTTACCAGCTTTAGCGATATACCGCCATATAAAACCCAACTAGTGCGGGATGATTACGGAGAGTTGTTGTCTCAGCATGAATATCCGGCATCATCAGAGCTCGGTTTCCTGCCATTCAGCTTTAATTGCTCTAATGAAACGCAGGGTCAGTGTATATTTGGTTACAGTGTTTGGACAGAACACTTTCTGGTTGGCTCAGTGGAAATATCTCCTGGTACTGTTCCGATGTGAATTCAGCGTTTGGTTCAGACCATGATATTATCATGAACAGGCTGGTGAACTCAAACCTTTTGCCTGGTTTAGATATTTTAAGATATTCCTCCATAAATCGGGGGCATAATGCTGCAATGTGGTGTGCCACAGGGCTCTGTTTTAGGGCCCTTACCGTTCTATCAATTATATCAATAACCATGTATGTGTATACTTTGTTGTTGGTTTATTTTGATTTTAGGTGTGGGGCAGGGTGTAAATATACAAGCTACATCTGTAAGATTACAAATATTTACATATAAACAGTAAACAATAAACAGCAGTACGTCCCTGTAGTAGTGGTAGCAGTGCTTATCTCAATTGTACTTTTTGTTGTTTGGCTTTATTGTGTTTCCATGCCTTCCCATGCCTACACATGTCAGGTTCAAGTTTTGTGGCTCATGCCTGGACTAAACTAAGCGCTAACGAACCCCGCTAATTGAATAACTAACAAAGGTAGTTGGATTTCAGTGCAAGTCAGGGTGAACGAGGTGGAGAGCCAACAGCAGGTAATTGCCTCAAATGAAAGCCTTCCTGGATCATTAACAAGGTGAAAAGAGTGGAAGGTCATGTGCCCGAAGGTCTTAATGTATTTAATTATTGACGCCCCGTAAACAGGTTAACTGTCCATGCCTGGCTTCCCCAATACGGATCAATTCTGGTCTAATTTACACTGCCAGTGTGGACTATCCACTGAATTTGGTTTGGACTGCCAGTAGGCTTTAATGTTTTCTCTTATTTTACTATTTTGCACATATTAGAAGAACAATAAATAAGTCATCAAGACTATCAAATAATCCAATTTATTTTAATGTGCTGATCAACTGAAAATGTAAAAATCTAAATTTCAATTTAATTTTCCAAAATTTTCAAAATTTCCCAAAATTTCAAAATTATCTTTTTTAAATTACTGTTACGCTAAACTGAGACTTAATTTTTGGCTGTGAGCAAAAAAACAGTGAAACTGTTTTTCTGATATTTAGAAATTACAGTACAATTCAATACAGCACCAGAGCATTTTCTAGCATCTCTTAAAGACTAAATAGCCTTAAATATGCTGGCATACGTGTCTCAGATACACAAATAAACCTCAAATTGTTCCACTTCAGATCTGACCTTTACAGTAGAGCGCTCTATTTCTAAAGGTGAAGGTATATCACCCGCCCTTCAGTCATGCAGACCAAACCTTCAGACTGCACGTCAGACTTTTAGAGCCCATAATGCTGTTTAAAAGATGTCATGTGTTGGGCAAACAGGGCATAGCTGAGCAGTGGGGGGCTGAAGATGAGCTCTTTACTTTATAGCCTCAAAGCTCTATTAACATAATGCCCTGGCTGACCACTAGAGGGCAGCACACCCACCTGACTGGTATATACAGTACCATCCTGTATGTGTTTCACCATGTTCTAAATATACCATCCTGTACATGTGCTCCACCACCATCACGTATGGGGCCTATATCTACCATCTATGTAGACCCCTGTGTGTTCCACCATGTTCTTTATCTACCATCCAGTATCTGGGTTCCACCGTATTACACATTACGCATATTAAACATTTCCCAGATGCTGAGACTGTAATAGACCGCCTGCTTGAGTCTTCAGCTCTGGCGCTGGGACTGTGTGAGAATGCACACCCTCCAACTTCAAATTAAGTCCTCAACACTTGTGCCGTACTGTAATAAGTGGGGGGCCCTACTTGTGTCCTGTGCCCCCTGGAGAACAGAGCTCTCTTTAGAGCTCTCTGTGCTCAGGCTGCTCTGAGAGCTGAAGGTAAAGATGCTTGTCAGGCCAGTGCAGGTTTATTAGACCGGAGGGAAGGTCAGTGTATGGAAAGGTCAGTGTATGAACATTTGCCCTGTGGGTTAATGTAAAGGTTTGCTAGGCTGGTGCAAAGGTGTGATGGGATAGAGTAAAGGTTCACCGGGCTAGTGTTAAGGTTCACCGGGCTAGTGTTAAGGTTCACCGGGCTAGTGTTAAGGTTTAATGGACTAGTGTTAAGGTTCACCGGGCTAGTGTTAAGGTTTAATGGGCTAGTGTAAAGGTTCACTGGGCTAGTGTAAAGCTTCACTGGGCTAGTGTTAAGGTTCACTGGGCTAATGTAAAGGTTCACTGGGCTAGTGTTAAGGTTTAATGGGCTAGTGTTAAGGTTTAATGGGCTAGTGTAAGGGTTCACTGGGCTAGTGTTAAGGTTTAATGGGCTAGTGTAAAGGTTTAATGGACTAGTGTAAAGGTTTAATGGGCTAGTGTAAAGGTTTAATGGGCTAGTGTTAAGGTTTAATGGGCTAGTGTAAAGGTTCACTGGGCTAGTGTTAAGGGTTTAATGGACTAGTGAAAAGGTTCACTGGGCTAGTGTTAAGGGTTTAATGGGCTAGTGTAAAGGTTCACTGGGCTAGTGTTAAAGTTTAATGGACTAGTGTAAAGGTTCACTGGGCTAGTGTTAAAGTTTAATGGGCTAGTGTTAAGGTTTAATGGGCTAGTGTTAAGGTTTAATGGGCTAGTGTAAAGGTTTAATGGGCTAGTGTTAAGTATAAAGATCTGTGTTCTAATGTAAAGAAATCCAAACCATCTTTAGGCTACTACATGTCCATTATGCAAATAGGCCAATATCTGCGGTGAGTTTAATGGGCAGTAATAAAGGTGTACAGGGTTCGTGTGAAGGTATACTAAGCTAGCGTTAGGCTAATATAAGATGGACTAGTATGGACAAGTGTTTACTAGGCTAGCATGCATCTTCCATGAACGTATAGGTTGGTTAGGCTAACTCAGAGAAAGAAAGAGCAGATGTCAAGGTATTTTAGATTAAGGTCTAGTTCCTGTTTGGACACTGAAATTAATTTTAATGTAAATCTTTAAAAACCAGCTTTAAGCTGTTTTGGTTCTGCTGACCTTTGAGTGGACAGTCCTTCATATTGCACCATGACTGCACACTCATACATTAAAAAGAGGTTGCATGGTATTCAGTAAATCAAATCATAGTTTGCTGGAAGCCAACTCAGATGCTAACCTGCTGCTAAATTGCTAACCGCACCAACACAGAGGATTGTTTTCATTGCCAGCTCTCCTATAAACATTCACTGTGGCAGTGTATAGATTTGATGAGGTCCCAGCATCACTGGGGTAATATGAAGGTCAACCGGATTAGTGGAAAAGTTCACAAGCCTGCGCTGTAGCAGAGCCAGGACAGGGTTCGGGTTCTCGTGGCTCCCCCACGGAGATAGAAAGGGCATGGTGAAGACGGCTCCGCTGTCCAGCAACAGGTGATGAGAGACAGCATGGCTAAAGACAGAGCCACAGATCTGGTGCTTGTAGCTGGGCCATCCATGTTTGGCGTTCCTATTGACCCCAAGGATGATCAACATTCAGCATTTGGTTCTTTCCTGTCCTTAACACCACGTCACCGTCACCAAAGACTGCAATGGTGTCGTGCCAGACTGTCATGGAGTGACTCAGAATGGCAGCGGGTCATCTTCAGTGACGAGTCCCGCTTTTGTCTTGGTGGAGACGACCAACGAACCCGTGTGTGGAGGCACTGTGGTCAGCACCAAGTTGAACCTTTATCTTCCTTCCCAACAGCACCGCGACCCCACACTTGTATGAGAAATTAATATTAATAAAAATGCAGTCTATATAGTCATCTTACGCTCCGCGACCTGACTGGCTCTGGCTCTGAGAAGCTTGGGAGGCATGACCACTCAAGCTGCCATGCTCATGGTAGGCAGGTACCCTCTTAAAAAGGCCCCTAAATATTCCTAATGTCAAACACTCTTTACTGTGAGTAGATGTACCTGCACACACCGAGGGTGCTTAGCTTAGCTGCGGTGGGGGCCCAGCATGCATCAGTGGCACTCATACTAGCATAGCGTCCGAGCTGGTGGGTCGCCGGGGATAGTCGACCTCTAAAGGGGGGCTGTGTATTGACTTGCTGTTGGCGTCAAGGAGCTGAGGAGGCAAAGTCATGCATATAAATGTTGACCCGTTACAGAACATGAAAAGTATTATAGGCTCACTACATTCCAGTAATCTGAGCAGATAGTCAGCGGTTTTCCCATCATCAAAATGGGAATGGGAATTTGCTACTGATAAAGGCGACTTTGTCCACCCACAGTGTTACTGGATTGGTAGAACAGTGGTGACCCATCAAGCACAATCATACGGCACTTCTGCGTTCGGCCACGTCTCAAGGAAATCCAATCAAACGTGTTTTCCGGTTTTGGGTCCATGCAAAGTTTACTGAGCTCTGTTATATGGTTCACTCACTCTAGACAAACAAATCTGACGCTCGAGCCCGGAACACGTGTTTGGTGAGAGTGATCTTCTGGTGTGTGGAGCAGACACAATGTTCTATAGGGGTGTGAACGCCTTCAGAATGTGTGAGCTTCAGTGGGCCAGGAATATCGGTTATTGGTATCCTTGATTATTCACTTATAGACATGGAATTCATACTAACGGTGCTAATTGGTAATTGTCCATGTTTGTTTTCCAGAGTCCAAGTCAAGTAGCGCGTCAGTCAACATGAGACTCAAGTGCGACTCACAGCAGAACTGACACACTACCATAGCATGTGGATACACCTCACACCAGTACCCAGTGTGTGTGTATATATATGTGTGTGTGTGTGTGTGTGTGTGTGTGTGTGTGTGTGTGTATGTGTGTGAACACTCCCTGAACCCACTTACAACATATGACACACACACACACACACACTTGAGGGGCATCCAGTCCCTTAATACTCAGTACGGGTCGAATGTCCATCACAGAGAGAAGCTCCAGCAGATCCGAACCTGATCTCATTGATCAGTGTTGTTAACCTCTGTTTGCCACGCAGCGCCGTTAACCCGTAACCGTATCCACCTGCTTAATATAGTTCCGCAACTAGGCACTCTACTACTCATCATAACACACAGAGCTGATATTCCATTCTCAGCATCCGCGTCCAGAGAAGAACCCCAGCCAAACGACCAGATTCCGAAATCATAAATCACAATCCAGCCACATCAGCTCTGTGAGTATGTGTGTGTGTGTGTGTGTGTGTGTGTGTGTGTGTGTGTGTGTATGTGTTTCTGTATGTGTGTGTGTGTGTGTGTATGTGTGTTTGTGTTTCTGTATGTGTATGTGTGTGTATGTGTGAGTATGTGTGTGTGTGTGTGTGTGTGTATGTTTGTATGTGTGTGAATATATGTATGTTTGTATGTGTGTGTGTGTGTGTGTGTGTGTGTGTGTAGATAAGCGCACCAGGTTAGTTCTATAGATAAATAGACTAAAATGGACTAGATAAGTGCACTAGGTAAGTACTAAACACCAATAGACTCAAATGGACTCAAATGGACTAGATAAGCACACTAGGTAAGTATTATAGATAAGTACATCAAAATGGACTAAATAAGTGCACTAAGTGCTATAGATAAAAAGACTAAAATGGACTAGATAAGGGCACTAAGTAAGTACTGAACATCAATAGACTAAAATGGACTAGATGAGGGCACTAAGTAAGTACTGAACATCAATAGACTAAAATGGACTAGATAAGGGCACTAAGTAGGTACTGAACATCAATAGACTAAAATGGACTAGATAAGGGCACTAGGTAACCTCAGTATCCAGCAGTAAGTACGTATATTTAGCCCATATGTAGGAAGACTATCACACACACATATACACAGACACCGAGCAGATACGAGCGGAGGAGCAGAGTCGCGTGTGAACGCTGCGCTGAGCTGAACACTGTGTTAAGCGCTCCTATGATCAGAGTGTAATTACTCTGAAGGAATAAAGATCCATTCTTCTCCAATTAGGCCCGTAGTGAGAGGCAGAGGTGAAGCCATTGTGTGGTGATTTGTAAGGGCTGATTATGAGTCGCGCTGATAATAAGAGGGTCTGACACGACGTGATAAACTGTAATTCAGCTTAACTCCTCCGTCATATTCGCGCCTGAGAAGGCGGATAACAGCTCACACTTCAGAGAATTCCACTGGCGTAATGACATCATCCTCTCCTGGTACACACCTTTAACTACAGGGTTCCGGAGAAAATCCGGCTGTACGCCGCTGTGCCCCCTCCGACGAGCGGCCGCTCTCTGCTGGATACTGAATAGGGGCATATGTAACTCTGTGGGTATTTGTGACATCATACCAACAATGAACTCAAAAAAATTTGACACCTTAGTTACGATATACAAACGGTTAAAAACTGTTTACATATGACATCACATTCTTTAATGTCATAAAGCAACCTGTTTTCCGTGATATGAGCCCTTTAATGGAGTGAAGGACTTGAACAGCTTGTGTACTAAAGCTCAGCTACAGGTCACCCGGGTTTGAATCCTAATTATTACAGTTTTTCATTTTGCATAATTCAACAATTCAAATGTAAACACAGGCATTCAGAGTGGGTTCTGTGTGAAACGCTCCAGTCTAGATACAGTCAGAACTGTTCCCAGTGGTGGTGAAGGTAACCAGACGTCCCCCTCTAAAAGCTCCCTCACAGAAAGTTCCTACATGAGGTGGTTCTGAATACGCTGCCTGATGTCTGAGACGCTGTTTATGATAGTGTGGAGAAGATTTCAGCCTTAAACTCCATTCATGGTGGAGGGATACATGCTGCAGGGCGCTGTGAGGTAAAATAGTCCCCCAAAGAAACTTAGTATTTCCAGGTTTTCCAGATTTTCCATCAGCAACATTCCATATAACACCCCGAAGACACGTGTAGGTTCACTGGTGGTTTAGATCAATAACACTTTAGTCAATAAAGTGTCTATATGTGTGTTCTAGACATGGAGAACCCTGGTTCTCATCACCACCACCAAACCCGCTCTCGATCACTCTGTTTATATTTTATTTGCTTAATTATGCAGAAATTTAGAGCAGGTCTGTTTTATGAACTGCGTCTATGTGGACTGAATATGAACTGAACGTACAGAAGGGTGATGGTACAAATCTGCTCCTGAACTCCTGAAGCACGAGGCCTCCTCATCACCACTGAACAGTTCTACCTCACATCAAGCTTACTGCAAATGACTGCTCCTGCCTGTTTAAAACTGCCCTGTGTTCAGTAATGTGATGCTGTAAACGTTCTGAAATGCCAGCTTCACAGCTGTTTGCCTCCACGGCTCACAAATTAATGAGTTATTATCGTGTTCTGTCTTGAACAGAGGAACGCAGTTCAGCTCAGCTATTTATATACACTACATTTACTGCATTAGTGTTCGACTCTATACACCCATATGACCATATAGTATCACTCTGTGGTTCTAGAGTTCCGGACTGTAGCCCGTCTGTTTCTCTGTGTACTGTATTACCCTGTTCTTCAATGGTCAGGACCCCCACAGGACCACCACAGAGCAGGTACTATGTGGGTGATGGATCATTCTCAGCACTGCAGTGACACTGACGTGGTGGTGGTGTGAGTGGTCCACTCACCGTCCACTCTGTTAGTGGGATAGACAGGGGCATCCTGTGCACTAAGCAAAGGTAGGCAGCCACTTAGGGCCTTTTGAGCGCCCCCATGAATATGCAAATTAGGTATACTAGGCTAAACAGTGAGCTCTGGAACATATATACTCCTTATAACAAACTAATGTTCAGGTTTACGACTGTAGTAAACCTGAACGTCAGTGCAGCGCCACCCTCTGGTCATGCTTATAATGGACCTTTCAATGTTGTCACATGATGATGACATGATTGGCTTGTATAAACGAGGCAATTAAGCAATAATCTAGATAACGATGGGTTCTTTGGTTGAGGTGACAGTACATGTGAACCACAGTGCCTACACTGAGCTGCTGGACAACCAGCTTTCCCCTGTGGCTCATCATCTTACCGGGGAACACAACATGCCCATCCCCGTATTCCAAGATGGCGGTTCTGGTGTTCACAGGGCTGCAGATGTTACTGTTTGGCATGATGAACATTCCGGAGCTTTCACACATCTGGACTAGCCCACAAAATCTCCAGATTGGAATCCTCTTGAACATCTGTGGGAACTACCTGGAACAACCAGTCAAACGTCAGGGAAGGCATCCACCAAATCTGGACCAATTCTTTGATGCAATGGTGTCTGAATATTGATGTGGCTACATCCAGAAATTTGTCCAGTACATGCTGAATCCAGTCACACCTGTAATTGGTGCTGGTGGAGGTGTTACAGGCTATTAGGCATGTTTTTCTGCCAGTGCAGATGGTTGTGGCGCTTGGAAACTCACTTGGAGCCTCAACTAATTTTTAATTCTGCATCCAGGGGGCGCCAGTCAATCACTAAATCCAAATATGGTGACAGAAGCTTAGAACCCACCAAAGAAGCAGGTTCAGGACGCCAAGCTGATCGACTTGGGGGTAAAAATACTCCCTGCCGCCTCGTTAAATAAGTCTTATTCAGCAAGCTGATGTGTTCAGCTGTATTGCTGCCGTAAAAGCTTCAGTCTCGGGCTCCAGGTGGAAAACAGCCAAATGCCATAGATGCCTCGGCACCGAGAGCGTCCAGCACAGTGTCCAACAAGACCTGCTACCCCTGCTCTGACCCTCTCAGCATTTAATCGGCTCAGGCAGGGAAGAGTTACAGTCAGTAAGCTTAGACGTCCTCTAGGGCCCCAGATGGGGTTACCACTGGCTGGTGAAGAGGACCCTCCGCTTTGGACGAAACCCATATCTCACCGGCTTCCTCCATACATGCACCACCGACATCTTGACAGACGGATGGCAAGTCTCGTGTCATCTCCTTGGAAAAATACGATCGCACCTTTCGGACGATTGTCCTGTTAATGCTGCGGGCTGCTCGCGAAGTATCTGCTGACACTGATTATTAGGATTGGGATTATCAGCAGTGTTAGGGTTAGCGTTAGCACTGGTGTTAATCTGGTAGCTCTCACTTTTAAAACAGGCACTACCTCATCAGTCATAGCTGGAGGGCTATACACTGCTTGGCTCAACAAAGATACGGTTTGGATTTAAACCAGGCTTTGATTGGATAATTACTGCAGTGATTAATATTAGTGTTTACTGCACCTCATTTAGCGAACTAGCCGTGGTAGTGCACTTGACTCAGCTGAGGGGAGGCCTCAGACCAAGCAAGGGAGTGCTTAGGACCAATCACAGACAAGAGAGGTGGTAATTAGGACCAATCACAGTAAGGGGGAGGTCTCAGAACAAATGAGGCAGTAATTAGGACCAATCACAGACAAGAGAGGTAGTAATTAGGACCAATCACAGTCAGGGGGAGGTCTCAGAACAAATGAGGCAGTAACTGGGACCAATCACAGTCAGGGGGAGGTCTCAGAACAAATGAGGCAGTAATTGGGACCAATCATAGTTAGGAGAGGTAATAATTGGGACCAATCACAGTAAGGGGGAGGTCTCAGAGCAAACGAGG
>JAVGWN010002772.1:0-10827 GCA_034552555.1 Semaprochilodus insignis
ATACATGAATATATGAACAGTTAAAAAAAACGTACATGCATTGTTTATTTACAAGCATTTAAGGTAGGTTAAAAACTTCCAAAATTAATCCAAACTCTCAACAGAATATAAAGTGGCAACAGCACTGATGGTATGCTAAACACATCTGTGTATGTTTTGCAGAGATATGTACTAAAGTTAGCAAGCTTACCTGCTACTGTCCTGTCTCATAACACCACTTTGTACCTGAAGAGGTGGTAGCGAGTCACTGTAGCATCGACTCGGCCATCAGTCCAATACTAGAGGATGAAAAAAATATTACTGCCCTGATGGTGTACCCTAACCAATCATGTTGAAGTTTTTGCTCAAAGTTAGATAATTTAAGAACAGGTAGCCGACTAAAGGTAAACGAAACAGTTGCTAAAGCAATGACTGCTGCAAGGAAACCACATTGGGCAGTTAACAAACGAACTGATATAAACAGAAACAAAACAAGAGCTGACACGGGCTCAGATTTCCACCACTGGAGACACTCTTAGTGAGTAATAAACACCTCCATACTGGAATTTTACAGAAGGATAAAACAGCTTTCCTAATCTGCAGTGGAGGCTGATAGAACAAGGTCTATTTCTTAGCCATTTTGGACCAATTCCATTGGTCTGTCCATCATGAATATTCACTACATTGAGCTGAAAATGTTTGTTGTGCAACTAAATATATATTAGAGTTGGAGATATGGAGAAATATAATACTGTGGTACATCAAGAGTATATATGGTATATCAGGATATGTACTGGTTCAGACTCTCATCAGTTGGAGCTGTTAAGTGTAAGCCTGTAGAGTCTTTAAGATCACCGACAACCTCCATTTCATTGGGTGTGCCTAAACTGTTGACTGATAGTGTATGTTCTCCTCTATTGTTTGGGATATGAATTTGAGAGGATGCATCATATTACAAATGACCATTAAATACATTTTTACAATGAAATGTAATCAGTTGATAAATGATCATTTAAAACATAATAATTAGTGCTATACTACAAAAGGAACTGCACAACATTCAAAGAAACAATATGCAAAGAAAAGAAAAGTAACATTAAGGAGGTCCTTGCTCCAAGTAGGATAAATAATGGGCCATGATTTTTAATTTTGGGCTATAGAAACAAAAAAAAGTATGCCATTAAAGTGAATTTGCCCTAACTAAACATAGGCTTAAGCATCATCGTCCTGTATGTGTTAACATACAGATACAATGGTGTTAGGTTGTAGGTTTGCGGTAAGTGGACATTGTCCTTCTTCACCTATCTTCCCCCACACATGCGTATCATCTGTGCATAAAGGCACTGTACATAAGCGTGTGAATAGAGTGTGTATCTGTGCGTGTGTGTGTGTGTGTGTGTGCATGTAGGTGGGCAGAAAGGCAGGAGGTGAGGGCCATTATTAAACTCCTAAAGATGGCCTGGCAGATGCTGGGAGGAGGAGGGAGACAAAAGGTCCGCCTCGCGCCCCGTCTCCGGTGGCCGAGCGGCAGATGCCAGCGGAATAAAAACGGCGTTCGAGTTCAGGCAGAGTTCAGGTGCTCTGCAGCTGATGGAGTGGACCTGCCATCCGCTTACTGGGCCCTTGAGGCCCCCGGGGCTGGCCTTCCCTCTGCCTGCACACAAAAGCATTAAAACTCAGAGACCCCTGCCATTTCAGTGACCCCAAGTCACGCACACACACACAGACCTGCACACGCCAAGACACGGCCCACCACACATGATCTACGTTCAGATTACAGAGATTGATTTTTGGCCTAAATCTTCACAGGTCTGATCTTCACAAGTTGGACCTGGACTACTTTTGAATGTGGTCCTCGATTGGATGCGTATCGTCACTGTCGTTAGACAAAGTTATCAGTCATCATAATGTGTATCAAAAAAAAAGGAAAAGAAAAGAAAACAATTATGAGTTTTTGATAGTGTATGACAGCGCCTACACTGCCAAAAAATTATATCTTGGTAAATAAAATAATTTTATATCTTGTTGATATACCTAAAATCTCTTACTTTGAAATTAAATTAATGATTCAACTTATTTTTAGATTTTTTGTGCTTAATTTAAGTGATTTTACTAAGCCCAATTTTTTGAGTAGATATAGGGTACTTTTACTTGCCAAGATATCATTTTTATGGTGTATATCTGACATGCTAAAACTGCAATGTGAACAGCCTTGTCCAGTGTGAAGCATTGGCTAATACTTTTTTTTCCATATTTTCATTTTTATTCTCCTGAATTATATGTATATGCATCATAAATATGTCATATTCTGCATTTTTTAACAAGGCTGTTTGCATGTACTGACTTACACCATAGAGCCTCAGTTGATTGGCCAATTTCAGAATTGAAAAATCATTTTCTTTGGTTAATTTCTGTCCATTTCTGGACCACCACCATGGTTTTTGAATCTCTTGTATTCACTGGCAGACATGCTGTTATGATTTTTGATTAAATGAACACACTGTGACTGAAAACGTCTGTGAATGTCAATTCTGACTAATATTAGCATGCTAAGTAGCACAACACGTTGATTAACCTCAGGTATGTTTTGCTAAGACCAGCTCTCTAAGCTAGCAGCAATTCAGCAGCTGCTAGCAACTTTGTTAATGAGGCAAACATGCGCACAAACATGGAACCAGAATTTTTTTCCAACCAAATTTGGAGCATTTCTCTTGGACCATTCATCACAAAATGTATAAATTCAAATAGTCAAAAACTGAAAAACGACAAGATCCCCTTGGCAGTCTTCCTAAAGTCTAGAGATCTGTAGACCCCCTTCTTCAATTCAAAATTGAGGGTTTTAAGGGGGAGCCAGTAGAAACGTCTCTTGACACTTCTGAGACTGGGAATGTCCTTCAAAATGGTGGCAAGCATTCCTCTGGGAGAAATCTAGGAGTGCCTTTCTTTTCTGGAATTGGAATCCAACAAGCACATGTAGGTCTTTTCAGGACAGAGGTCCATTCAAACACACTAATGATGGATTTGGGTCACTTATGCACATCAAGGCAGAACCATCATAACTGAGTGAACAAAATGGAATTTTTCAATAAGGCTTCTTATGTGAACATAGCCCTAGCGTGCTTGCTGAGCGTCTGTCATCTTGGGGAACAGTGGATTTATCATAGCAGATAACGTGCACGGAGGAAATTTATGAGGCCTTTAAATAAAGGCGCAGGGAAAACTCCCTGGCTCCGTCCAAATCTCAGGATCCAGGCATGTCCCTTCGCCAGACCTCAACAGGGCTCGACGTGTGTGAGGTGAGTGATGGAGGCAAGCAGCACAGCCTTTACCGTGGACACCGAGGTCAGCTGGACGATATCGCCTTTGGATTTATTTGCTCGAGGAGCTGCTCCAGTTTGGCCTGGATGCATGAAACTGATACACGCGTTGAATGGGAAGAGCAGGTGGATCCAAGAAAATGTGCATTTACAGTCTCGCACCTCAGCCTAAACATATCCATAATATTCCATGTTTAGGACTAGCTTGACCAAATGTGGCAAACAATGACTGGAAGTTACTTTCCGCATTATACTCATTAATGGAGACTTGTTTTAACGAACTATTAGTTGTGTTATAATCTTTAAACTTTAACCAAGAACCCTATCACATGCATTACCATAACACACAAGTGCTATGAAGTATCCAAGGGTCATCCACCTTGCAGCCTACAGCCAAGACCTGGGGGATTTCCCTGGATCATCTGAGTTCCATACCCTGAATACAGACTTGTGGCCAGCAGAGGGCAGCGTAGTGTCCAGTCACTGCAGGTCTGCAGGGCTGCTAATAAATCAAGGCTCATGTAACACTCGGCACCTGTGGCTGGCCACGGGCTTGAGCAGAGAGGAGCCGCCGGCAACAGTAAAGATGTCAGTGTTGCTGGCCCATGCGGTGCTCCTTTACCTCCACTATTATACAACCACCGTAAATAAACACATGGCCAGGCCTCGGCCTCTGGCCCCCATGGGACAGGGGAGACGCATCTTCTTTCCGTCTGTCCTTTCTGCCTCTCTCTGTCTCTCGGTATATTTGTCTGTATGTCTCACTCCTTCAGCCTTCTCTCTCTGTCTCTCTCTCTCTCTCTCTCTCTCTCTCTCTCTCTCTGTCTCTCTTTCTCAGAGGGACATCATTTGGGTCTGGTTTTTGAAAGCTACTCCTGAGACCCGGTCACAGGAGGGCCCGCTTCTTCCCAGACCCACATTCATCATTCCAGCTTTGTGGCTGTCTGTTTCTTCATACCCTGGCAGGTCGAAATCCGAGCGGCGAGGATTATAAAAGTGCTGACTTTTTCGTTTCTTTCCTTTTTTTTCTTTTTTTGCTACTGGAATGCTGAAAACAGCTCTAATATGACTTGGTGATTATTTCTGTTGGTAAAAAAAAATACACAACCCAGTGGTCAAAGCATAACGGAAACACAACTAGAAACAATTATGCTGATCAAACTGTCATTGTCTCGATGGAGACAGTATCACAGAATCCGAAAGGCATTGCAATGAATTCGTAGAAGCCAAAAAAGGCCAACAAACCTTTTTGAAATGTAGTTATTGTTGGGCATCACAAAAACATGGAGTAGTAATGAATTCAGTAGGACTTATTTCTCATTTGTAGCACATAGAAATAAGTGAAAGAGTACATGAATCCTTTTTTGGTCATTGCCAAACATTGGCGCATATGGAAAATGGTTATTGCTAGGTGTCAAAGCAGAATTCAAATGGAGTGTAATTATAACTCCTTATGTAACTGCACCTAATTATGTGATTACATAATTGAATAGGACAGTAAACCACAAATAATGGCTCTCAGAGTCCAGGATTAAATAGCTGAGTCAAATGTCAGCAAATCTAATTTCTGTTCTCTAATCTGAATAGAAGAGATCCTAGAAGAGAGTGGTGCAGGACAGTCTTAGCCAACCCCCTGCCAGCCTTTCCTCCAAACTCCCAGGTGGGGGAGATTAGATAGGAGTAAACAGAATGCTCTGCTGCTCTCTTTCTCTCTCCAGGACACGCACTATTACGCTGACACCTGTGCATAACATGTGGAACTTAATGTCTTTCCATTTGCCATTTGTTTCCTCCCAAACAAGGCAGGGCGTGAGGCATGGGGCGGCTGGCAGAAACGGTGCCTGGGGAACAGCAGCTGTGGCTTTACAGTCAGCCGCGCAGCCGGCCCGGAACGTGCTGGAAAGAGACTGCTGCAAGCGGCTGCTTCAAGGCTGGGTCCTGGGTCTTTGCTTCTTCCTTCATTTCAGCTCTGCAGTGTGGGGTTGTATCTTACCATGACCTGTTTACAGGGGAGAAACGTGAGCCAGGACAGGCAATGCATACACGCCAATGCATACACACTCACTTAACACTGTGTTGTTGTATTGTTCTATCTTCTATTAACAAAGTAGTGTAAAGTGGACTACCCTGATCATTACAGCCCCACCCAGAAGTCTAATACAAACACTCTAGGAATCTAGTATTTTAGCCTGTTTAACCTAGATTTTGTGTGCAAACCACAGAGATCAGTCAGGAAATGAACAAACAAGCTAAAATATGGTGTCCTCATGCTTCAGTGAGCCCCCCACTAAAGCCAGGTTTCATGGAGGTTTTTTAAACATCATACATCTGTGTATAATAACACCACCATACTGGTTCATAGAGAAGGTCCAGCTTGACGTTGCGGTCTCAAATGCAACATCAACCATATATACTGACAACAATACATTCACTTAACCAAGTTTTGCCTGAGTTCTCTTTGAATACTCTTTCAACATGCTCACAATGATCAGATCCTTCCACTCAGGGAAAAGGTCTAAAGCACAACCACCATTACAAAAGTGTTTTTCCATATGTTGTGTGCAATTACACTGTTCCACTAGAGAGGTCTTCAAATCCCCAGACACCCTGAACTTAAATGGTTTAGCTTTAAGGTACACCTTACTAAAAAGTCTGCTTGAAAAAAACCTAATCTAAATCTAATGACCACTTTTACTCTAATTGTAGTCAACCAGCCAATGCATGTGTCCAAAGTTTGTGTTTTGAGTCGTGCACTGGAAGCTAACATAACCAAGTAATGGAGGGATACAGTCCACAGATTAACATTGTGCAAGCTGCCTAAATATGACACCAATGCATTTAACTTCAATACATGTATTATACATACAGGCAAAATTCAGGCCTCAATGATTAATCATTAGTACACTCATTGTTAAAGGAATAGCTGCACCCAGAAGGAGGTGTGGGATTGCAGTGCTGTTGGGAAGGAAGATAAAGGTTACCAGGATCAATCAATGATGATAAATTTAGACTGATATGATCAATATTTATTGAGCTACACATACAGAAGTAGTGTCTCTCAGTATGGGGTCGGGTGACCAAGTTTGTATATTCTCAGACAGTTCCTGTAGATGTTGCGGTAGGGGTGGAGGTGGAGTGACACCAGGCCTTCGTTCATCTTAGTGCTGAGCATGGTGCCTCCTCACATGGATTCGTTGGTCGTCTCCACCAAGACAAAAGCGGGAGTCGTCACTGAAGATGACCCGCTGCCATTCTGAGTCGCTCCAGTCTTTGCAATCTTTGGCAATGTTGACGTGGTGTTAAGTGCAGTCGTCGTAGCGGTCTGCGTGCATGTAGTCCTGCATCGTTCAGTCGTCTGCCAACAAGATCACTCATGGAGGGCATCGCTGCTTGCTGAATGTCCATAATCGTGGCTGTTGGGTACAGTGATAAGGTCTGTCCTTGCTTACGTCACATGTGCGACCGAGTGTGAAACTTGAATCATTCGTCTCACTATGTCAAACCCACCCACCAAGTTTCATTCCTGTGGGTTGATTCCTTCCGGGTGCAACTATTTGTGCCAAAGTATTTTTTGGATGATGAGTGTGCATAAAGTTTGCACAATACTAATAAAAGGACACATGCTTTCATCACTTCTCAGCTGTATTCGCATCGTATCTTCAGCACAAAAGCTATCCTAACTGATCAGCAACCTTAAGTTAAGACAAAAATGAGACAAAAGAGATTTTTTTCCATCCAACTGCCACAATAACGGACAAAGCAATGCATTATCACAGTTTTGAACCAGAAGCAAGCCTAACCACAAACATCAGCTGTTCGTTCTCCTTCTTCCCTTAGGACTGACCCCTACTGCCCGGGCTTCTCTCCCACTCCCACACCCCGTCACTCTGAATATACCCTGGCCCTGCCCTCCTGCATACACACCCAGAGGTGGGGCGGCCTGCTTTTGATTAAGTGGCCTGGCTAGGTTCGAGCCCACTGTAAGCCCACACTAATCGCTGCCAGAGTTTCACTGTTCATTTTCGCACGCCGCCTGCATTCCTGCTTCCCCCCACTCGTTCCGTTTCGGAGAAACTGGCGGGTGTGCGACTGCTTCCCCCTCGATTCCCACTTTGATCCAATACTACACATATGTTCCTTCCAATTAGGAGAGGTTTTTTTCCTGGTTAAAAAAAGGAAATGCAAGTTTTCATTCACACATTTAATTCCACATTTTTCTTTTCTTCTCAGTTAATAAAAGTCCCCAGTCTGTCCTATTAGTGTAAAAAAACAGACTAGGAAGGCATGAAGTGTGGGTTTGGTGTTTCTCCATTTTCTACTTTAGAGGTGATGCTGGAATCAAAGTCAATAAAACAGACTACAGATAGAGGGGAAAAATGATTAAGGACTCTGAAATTCTCCTTGTCCACGGCCGAATGGAGAAGGTCCAGGGTCGTTAGCATGCATCAGCTCCGGCCTTCTCTGGCTGGAGTTAATGGTGTGTCTCTGCTCCATCAGGCCAGTGGAAGAGTGGCACAGGGCTAACTCACCCTCAGTTGCCTCTAAGGCTTTCTGGGGACAGAGCCGGATGCTCCAAACCTCTGCAATTAACCCACAGAACTGGAATATTACAGAACTTTCCCAGCATAGCCACAACAGCATACCAGTTTTGCCGAATTCTAAAGAAGCCTGTTGTTGCAAATGATGGGAAAGGTTACAGTTTGGCAAAGCACAGCATGCTACTGTGTACAAATGTTGTTTATGCACAATGTGGTGTTTTTCCATAGTCATATTCTGCTTGCATCTTGTGTTTGTTGCTGACAAATGGGGCTGTACACGGTTGCTAAACTGTGGCTGAAGTGTGGAAGCAGGAAAGATTGGATTGGGACATGGAATGCCCATTCTCCAATCGTGACTCCAGACCTTTTTTTGCCTCTATTTCATGGTAGCAACCTTGCCAAATTACATTATCTTTTTTTTTCTGATTGGGTGCACAATCACGTTTCTCCACTAAAGTCAGTAAGATTCTAGTTGTGGCATTGGGTATATAGATTTCAGTAGTTCAAAGCTAACATACAACCTACACATTTTAAATATGACTTACATGTTCCAGACCTTCCAAGAATTTGCAGTCTTGCAATCATGACTTCATTCCTCTTGGTATTTTCTGCGGCTTCATTCCTCATAGTATTTCAACACTAACACAACACTGTATTTACAGAGAAGTGTGCATCTTATATTATCCATAATCCACTATTATAATCCAATATGGAAAAAGCATTATTGTACGGTATAATTGTGATTTTGTCTGTTCCTTTCTGATTGACTCTCTTGCGTGTCGTTTGCAAGCATTTGCCTGCTCTGTGTGCTGCGATTGAACTTTTGACTGCAGTACAGATGCTGGACCTGCTGCATTGTGTTCACTGATGCAATGCCATTGCAGCTAAAACATCAAAAAATTACTTTTAATAAGGTTTTTCTGTATCGCTGTAGTCTGGTTTATCTCCAGGTTTTATACATCATTTCATGCATCAACTTGTCCAGCGATACAGTGGAACGCTTGAAATTTCAGGATTAGGTTTCCGCAAGCCATTTTATGATCCATTATTTACAGCAGTGATGATAGTCTCATTTGCAAATAAGTCGCAAAGAAGCAAATGAGAGGAAATCTGCAAGGCAAGGCTTGTGCTGTGGCTCAGTTGTGTCTGTAAATTGTAGTAGGTTAGCAAACATAGAGGAATAGGCATTGATCAGTGTAGAGATCTAGGAGGCAGGGAGAAAGAAACTCCTCCATTCTAGCCTCTGTTAACAATAATTCATACTACTATTCGGACTGTTCAGGAAAAACAGACCCTGTAAATTTTACCTTTCAAATCAGAGATTAGACAAGTTTCTGGATGTAGGCCACATCAATGTTCAACCACTCTTGCATCAAAGAATTGTGCAGTTGGGCCAGATTTGGTGGATGCCTTTCCTGGCGTTTTACTTGTTGTTCCAGGTAGTCCCATGATTTTGCGGGGCACTCCAGCTGCGTCTCCTGAATGTTCATCATGCCAATCAATCACATTTGCAGTCCTGTGAATGCAAGGGTGGTCATCTTGGAATACAGGTATAGGAAAGTTATGTTCCTCAACAAGATGATGAGCTAAAGTTAAAACCTGGTTGTCCAGCAGCTCAGTGTAGCCACTGTCGTCTCAACCAAAGACCCCATTTCCACGTAATTATAAACATTATATATATATATATACATTTATATAAACAAATGTAATAATATTAATAATTACAAGCACATTTTACCTCAGTGTATTTATTTAGATGTACTAGGAATGTACATTAATATATACTTCACATGAACGTAAGTATATTTAAGTGAACCATAACTGTGTCTCAAAACAGTACCGTTAAGTACAATTACTTGTATGTAAGTATATGTAAGTATAGCATTACCAATATATATTTGGCATAATAAGTACGTAGTTAGTATATGAAAATAACCTTAACCATGAGTGCAAGGAAATGTACTAAGTATACTTAAATCTAGTGTACTACAATCTACTGTCTCCTGGGGCAGCATCTTGGGTCTGACTTTTACGTGTTTTTTGTTATTTTATGACATTTTTATGACAAAAACAGCAAATTAAAGCCTGTAACAAGATGGAAAAACCTGAATGGAAATACACTTCATTAAATAATTACATAACTCATTATAGTGCATTTAAATAGGATATGAAAACGAGACTTATAGGGCTTAGAATGCCCCACAGTCATTACAGCCATTGTCTGTGAACAAAGAGAAGAATAAAGCCATCAGAGGAAGTTTGACTGGAAGAAGGCTGAGGAAAAATAGAGGACACCCAAAGAGGACATGCTCTCCAAGGACCGCTGTTTCTTCCAATGCCAGCATTCACGAGCACACTTAAACAGGTGTGCTGGGAAGTTCAGATGGAAAAGTGAGACGAATTTCCCTAATGGCATTACTGTCTGTGCCTGGAGTGCGCCATTATTTGTGGAAAAGCAGTTTGTTTCGGCAGAATCAAGACAAAGGGCCCCCTCGAGTTATTATTCCATAATTTTGATTTAGTATTCCGGGAATCCTGCGGAGAGGATTCTGGGATTACTACAATGGCCTTGAATAGTGCAGTGCATGTGAGCGCATGTGTGCGCTCGGCTGGTTGTCAAACTTTCCGCACACCCTGTGACGGCTGAAAAGAGTGAGCAGGTAGTATATACACCCCCTGGAGTCAGTGCATTAATGCGCAGATTGGGCCGTGGGAGCGGGAGCTGAAGAGCCAGATGTACAGCTGCAGTCGACTGAGTATCGCAGGAGAACAGTCAAGGACGTTAGCGGATGCTACGCTAGAATGCTAACATTCTTCTTCACTCAGGGACATTATCTGGCTCCAAAGATAGTCCGCCGTTTCCCTTTCTAGCTTTCATTCAAGGCCACTGGCTTTGCAATAAGATGGGTAAAATAACAATATACAAAGATATATATATATATATATATATATATATATATATATATATATATATATACACGTGTGTGTGTGTG
>JAVGWN010002773.1:0-10827 GCA_034552555.1 Semaprochilodus insignis
ACACCATTAGGAACCTCTACAGCTCCATGCCGAGACGTCTGGCATGTTGCTGTAGCGATGTCATACTGAGAGACAGACTTCTGTATGTGTAGCTCAGTAAATATTGATCATATCAGTCTAAATTGATCATCATTTATTGATCCTGGTGACCTTTATCTTCCTTCCCAACAGCACTTCAATCCCACACCTCCTTCTGGGTGCAGCTGTTCTTTTGATGATGAGTGAATGACACACCTAATGCCTTATAAACCAAGCATGAGTTTATATGCTTGCTTTTAAGTAGTTATTATTACACGCATACCGCTGTATAAAGCAAGTTTATATGACTTCATGAAGTCAGGTTCCATAATACATTATAATACCTGTCCATAAGAGCAGCGTAGATGCTAATGTTATAGAGCATAATGCCAGTTTTATAAACACATCCAATTCTTAATACAGGACTAATGAGAAGAAGTGAGCTAAGCTAGCTTGAAGCCAATGCTAATATTAGCTTTTTAGCTATGACAGCTGTTATTTCTTGTTATTATCTGCTTGCTAACGTAAAACCGTTGTCTATGCTGCTTAGAATTTAGCTTTGGTTGCTAACAGCTAACAATGTAGCGCCTGTAGCCAGCTAGCTTGAGTTCACATGTATACAAGTTATGTCCACCAAAAATCAGCCTCTCTCTCTCTCTCTCTATATATATAAGCAATTATACAAGCTGATGGCAAGCATTATAAGGCACTATGTATGCCATATAACACCATACAACTGCATTTATAAAGCATTATTATAAAGCATTATGAATACAGGAGTCTTAGGAAGGTACCATACACAACAGCTCACACATATTCAGTTTCTGAATACGACTCCCCTTATAAGCCATTTATGAACGGTTCAAAACAGGTTTATTCATGGTTATTAATGGTTATTGTAAAGTGGTACCAGAGTCTGTCGTGAAGCTTCAGCTCTACCGGCAGCAGGACAAATTTGAAGTATTTGGGATTAAAATAGGGTGAAAATCGGGGGGGCTGGGGCACATGTTTTTCCATGTAAACAGTGGTCACCTTCTCGGATGGAAGGACAGCACAGAGCCTCTGTGGCCACCAGTGAAAACCAGGGGGATCAGCACAGATCCAAACATAGACTGGGTCACGTCACGGTGGCCCTGCCTTTGTTTTATGGTCGTGATGACAGCTTTGAGCTTGAGGCACTAGCACTGCCGGGCTGTTCAAGAACAGCAAATCACCAAGATAACCGAGGTAACGGATCCTGTATCAGATTAAGAGGCTAGTAGGACCAGTACACTTTGGGTAATGCAGTCTCGAATGTTGAGTGGAACTACTACTACTACCACCCCCAACAGTCCCCAACAGTGCCCGGTAGTTCAGATTAGTTTCCGATAGTCACCGGGGGTCCCCAACAGTCTCCAACAGTGCCCGGTAGTTCAGATTAGTTTCCAATAGTCACCGGGGGTCCCCAACAGTCTCCAACAGTGCCCGGTAGTTCCGATTAGTTTCCAATAGTCACCGGGGGTCCCCAACAGTCTCCAACAGTGCCCAGTAGTTCAGAGTTCAGATTAGTTTCCGATAGTCACCGGGGGTCCCCAACAGTCCCCAACAGTGCTCGGTAGTTCAGATTAGTTTCCAATAGTCACCGGGGGTCCCCAACAGTCTCCAACAGTGCCCGGTAGTTCAGATTAGTTTCCGATAGTCACCAGGGGTCCCCAGCAGTCTCCAACAGTTGGAGGTGGTGAGTGTTTTGAGCCATTGCTTGTCATTTGTGTTTACACACAGACGAATTTGTCTACCGCATTTAACCCATCCGTGAAGTGAAACACCCACATACACACACTCTAGTGAACACACACACACTAGGGGGCAGTGAGCACACTTGCCCGGGGCAGTGGGCAGCCCTATCCCAGGGGAGAAATTGGGGGGTTACGTGCCTTGCTCAAGGGCACTTCAAAGGCGTCGGTTCAGGGAATCAAACCCTCTGGTCACAAGGCTGGTTCCCTAACCTCCAGCCCATGACTGCCGATATTTCTGATATTTCCTGTATTTCTGACAGTTTCTGATATTTCCCAATAGTCCCCAACACTCCTCAACAGTGCCCAGTAGTTCATATTACTTCCCATAAGTCTGAAAGAGTCTCCAACAGTCTCCAAAAGTGCCCAGTAGGTCATATGTGTTTTTGACCTTCACCAATACTCCCCAACAGTCTTCTATAGTTCCCAATAGTTCCCAAGAGTCTCAAAGAGTGCCCAATAGTTTCTGATAGTCCCAAACAGTCTTTAACAGTGCCTAGTATTTCATAATATTTCCCAAAGCCCATAACAGTCTCAGACAGTCTCCAACAGTGCCCAGTGGTTCACAATAGATAGTTCCCATAGATCCTCAACAGTCTGCAAGATGTCCAGTAGTTCAGATGGCTTCTGATAGTTCCCAATTGTCCCTGACAGTCTTCAGTAGTGCCTAGTAGTTCACATTTGTTCCCAAAATCCCCAGCGGTCCTCAACAGACAGCTAGAGTGTCCAGTAGTTCACAGTTGTTTCTGATAGTCCCCAACAGTATTCAACAGTGCCTAGTATTTCATAACAGTCCCCAAAGTCCATAACAGTCCCTTACACTCTGTAACAGTGCCCAGTGGTTCAATAGATCCTCAACAGTCAGCAAGAGTGTCCAGGAGTTCAGATTTGTTTCTGACCTTCACCAACAGTCCCCAACAGTCCTCTATAGTTCCCTAAGAGGCTCCAACAGTGCCTGATATAGAACCCAACAGTCTCCAAGGTTCACCAAAGTGCCTAGCACTTCGCTATTATTCCCAGTAAATCCCCTTAGTCCACAATAGTTCCAAAAGATCTCTGGCAGTCCATAAAACTGTCAATTCCCAATAGCCACCAACAGAACCCAACAGAACCCAACAGTCCCTAAGTCTCCAACAGTATCTAGGTGCAAACACTGAGGTATTTGCATTGCTTTTTTAATAGTCCTCAAACTTTGCCAGCAGTGCCTGTTAATCCCCAACCGCCCCAATAATCCATAATCATTCAGTCCCCAAGTTCCCAGCAGTCAGCAGTCCCAAACTCCGTCTTAAAGCCAGTAACCCAACTACTACTCGGTCTCACTCACAAAGACTAGCTCCAACACACTTGACCCAACTGAACTCCTGGCTGATGATGGTCACTGTTTGATGGTGGTCCAATTATGGCCAGACTGTGCCTTTGTCCAGCACAGCTTGGGGGTCTTCCCTGCTTAAAAACACCCACTACAACTGGTAACTAACTACTGACCTGAATCGGTACATCTGATCCGGAATCACTGGATTACACTTTCATCCGTAAAGGTGAGAACTCATCCAACAACCCAGCACTGCAGAACCGGGTCCGCTTTCTCCCCAGGGCATTCTCAGTGTAAGCAGAGGCATCTTCTCCCCTCTATCTTCTCCCTTCTGTCTTCTCCCCTCTATCTTCTCCCTTCTGTCTTCTCCCCTCTATCTTCTCCCCTCTATCTTCTCCCTTCTGTGTTCTCCCCTCTATCTTCTCCCTTCTATCTTCTCCCTTCTGTCTTCTCCCTTCTATCTTCCCCCCTCTATCTTCTCCCTTCTGTCTTCTCCCCTCTATCTTCTCCCTTCTATCTTCTCCCCTCTATCTTCTCCCTTCTGTCTTCTCCCCTCTATATTCTCCCTTCTATCTTCTCCTTTCTATCTTCTCCCTTCTATCTTCTCCCTTCTATCTTCTCCCCTCTATCTTCTCCCGTCCCATCTTCACCTTCACATCTTCTCCCTTCCATCTTCTCCCTTCTGTCTTCTTCCCTCTATCTTCTCCCCTCTATCTTCTCCTTTCTATCTTCTCCCCTCTATCTTCTCCCTTCTATCTTCTCCCCTCTATCTTCTCCTTTCTATCTTCTCCCCTCTATCTTCTCCCTTCTATCTTCTCCCCTCTGTCTTCTCCCTTCTATCTTCTCCCCTCTATCCTCTCCCGTCCCATCTTCACCTTCACATCTTCTCCCTTCTGTCTTCTCCCTTCTATCTTCTCCCCTCTATCTTCTCCCTTCTATCTTCTCCCCTCTGTCTTCTCCCTTCTATCTTCTCCCCTCTATCTTCTCCCGTCCCATCTTCACCTTTACATCTTCAACCTTCCATCTTCTCCCCTCTATCTTCTCCCCTCTATCTTCTCCCATCCCATCTTCTCCCTTCTATCTTCTCCCTTCTATCTTCTCCCTTCCTTCAATTCTGGTGGTCTACCAGATCTTACATATTGTTCCTTTAAATGCCATTTATCTCACAGTAATACAGTTTTGGTGGTCTACCAGATCTTACATATTGCTCCTTTAAATGGCAGCAGAACTAAAATCAAGCCAAACTGTATTTCAAGTTGACTTGAAATACCACACAGGCCACACCTGATCCTGAGACAGCCCCAGGAGGGTCACTGTGAGTGTGGCGCACACGCACTGATCAGTTATCAGCCTCAGCAGGGTCTCAGTCAGGAATTCTGCCCAACTGACTGGTGCATGGTTGAAATGGAAACCTAATCAGAATTAAACTCAAGCGTGACCTACAGTGACACAGAAATGTAAGATATGCCCCCCACCAGGGTCACCATAACACTGACCAGCTGTCACGGCCTGCTGCTGACGTAACGGGACACAGGGGGTTCTGTCCCAGGAGCAGAGTGCTCTTACAGCCAGGGCTTGTATTAAACAATAGTCTGGCCAAAAGTCAAATGTTCACCCCGCCCCATTCACGCCACCCCCTCCGGACCTCCCAAGAATACAACTGCCGCACCATTTAAGGTGGAACCGGGAAAACTCGAACAAGCCAACTTTCCACTTAACTCACCCACGCGGGCATCTCGCAGCTCTCCGCGCGCTCCCCGCTCTCCGCCTCGCGCTGCGGCAGCCCCTCGCTCCGGCGCGCTCTCCTCCTCCTCCTCCACATGAACAGCAGCGCGAGCCCCAGCAGCAGCCAGCACGCGCTCAGCTCCAGGTACCCGAGCGCGTACACCGGGAACACGAGCACGAGCGTGCGGGCCAGGTGCGACCACACGCGCGCCGCCTCCCCCGCGGTGCGAGACCAGCACCTGCTGCCCGCTCCGGGCTCCGCGCTCTCAGCCATGCAAACCGCACTCCTGTTACTGTTCTCTACAAGCCAGTCCCGTGAGCCCGCGCGAGCCTGTGGTTGGGCTAAGAGGTGGTGCTGCACGTGCAGAGGTCCATCCTGCCACGGTCCCGTGACATTCACAGAAACACAATAAACAAAAAAAAACAAACAAACAATGATGAGGATAATCCGTGCCGCACGCGAGCTCAGCCCATCCTGGTTCCGTCTACGAGATATTAACCATATTAATATTAATAATAATATTAAGGATAAAACAATAGCGCTAATAAAGCGATGTTTACGAGGGGCGCCGGTTCCGCACGTGAGGCTCGCGCTCCATGGCTGGAGCTCTCTGACACCGACTGTCCTCAGAGCCTCAGCAGAACTCAGAGGGGGAGGGGCTACAGCTGTTCCGCCCCCTCCCTCCTCCCCGCCTCCTCCTCATAGCGTCTTCTCATTGGTCCGGACTGCAGAGGGGGGCGGGGATAGCTCAGTTTGGCTCACGCTGGTGTTCCCCTTCGGAAGCTTGCTGTGACTCTCTGACCNGGACTGCAGAGGGGGGCGGGGATAGCTCAGTTTGGCTCACGCTGGTGTTCCCCTTCGGAAGCTTGCTGTGACTCTCTGACCGAGTTAGCCCTAAACAAACAAACAAACAAACAAACAAACAAACAAACAAACAAACAAACAGAAGCAATGAAGAAGGCTCTTAAAGGAGAACTCCACCAAAATTCCTGCATATGTAATTGTGTAAACAGAGTCTCTGTTCTCAGTCAGAACTGTTCACAGTGGTGGTGAAGGTAACCAGACGTCCACCTCTAAAAGCCCCCCCACAGGAAGTTACTACACGAGATGGTTATGAATACGCTGCCTGACGTCTGAGGCGCTGTTTATGATAGTTCTGGGAAGAGTTCGGCCTTGAAATCCATTCATGGTGGAGGGATACATTCATGGTGCAGGGTGCTGTGAGGCCAAAAAAAATAGTCCCCAAAGAAAGCTTGTCATCATTTCCAGCTTTTCCAGATTTTCCCATCATCAGCATTCCATATGAACACTCCCCAGGCACGTGTAGGTTCAGTGATGGTAAATAAAGTGTTTGTGTTTGTGTTCTAGACTGTTGTAGCTGTGTCCCAGTGCAGGGCCTGCGTCCTTTGAAAGACGAGGTATACGAGGGTTTATCCTTCGAAGGCATTTAACATCAAAACAGTCTGATTGACTTTGTTAATATCGCAACCGCTTAGGAATACAGACATTTAAATAACTAATGGTTTATTTCCCCTTTAATAATAATAATAATAATAAGAAGAAGAAGAATGTTCTTCTTTTTCTCTGTACATATAAATGCCTTTTATTTCCACCTCTGTCTCTGTTTGGTCATCCCACCATTTAAGGTGGTATGGGAAATAAGAGACTAGTGAATAAGACCTTCACTAACAATTATTGGACCTTTATTTGAAGTAAATAAATCTCACAGCAAGAAATGGCTGGGTTTGATTGTGTGTGTGTCTTGTGTGTGTGTGTGTGTGTGTGTGTGTGTGTGTGTGTGTATGTGTGAGTGAGTGAGTGTGTGTGTGTGTGTGTGTGTGTGTGTGAGTGTGCGTGCCAGTGTATGTATGTGTGTGTGTATGTGTGAGTGAGTGCGTGTGTGTGTGTGTGTGTGTGTGTGTGTATGTGTGAGTGAGTGAGTGTGTGTGTGTGTGTGTGCCAGTGTATGTATGTGTGTGTGTATGTGTGAGTGAGTGAGTGCGTGTGTGTGTGTGTGTGTATGTGTGAGTGAGTGTGTGTGTGTGTGCGTGCGTGCCAGTGTATGTATGTGTGTGTGTGTGTGTGTGTGAGTGTGTCATTGTATGTATGTGTGTGTATGTGTGAGTGAGTGTGTGTGTGTGTGTGTGTGTGCATGCCAGTGTATGTATGTGTGTGTGAGTGTGTCATTGTATGTATGTGTGTGTGTGTGTATGTGTGTGTGTGTGAGTGAGTGTGTCATTGTATGTATGTGTGTGTGTGTGTGTGTGTGTGTGTATGTCTGTGTGTGTGTGTATGTCTGTGAGTGAGTGTATGTGTGTGTGTGTGTGTGTGTGAGAGGGAGTGTGTGTGCGTGTGTGTGAGTGTGTGTGTGAGTGTGTGAGTGAGTGTGTGTGTGTGTGTGTGCTGGTCTAAGCCGGTTTATGCTGGTTTACCTGGTCACCTGGCATGGCCATGCTAGTTGACCAACACAGCAGCATCCAAAACACAGCCCGCTCGGTTTCCTAGCAGGGCGTGGGTGCTTACTTCCCAGATAAGCAGCTTTAGATCTGTAACTTTAGTATACGGTATTTAAAACACATATGGTCAGAGTTAAGAGGTTTCATAATAAACGTACTGCAGGTGAAACACAGTGAACAGCAGTCAGCCCCACCTGACAGCATCAACAGCTAAGCAAACTCCGGACCGAGGCGCCACCTGGCGTTCAGAGCCTGCAGGTACAGGCACAGATACGAAAAGGAGTTAGTAGATAACTGTAGTAGACTCTGATGGAAAACATGGACCCCATTCCGCGCAGACACACCCGAGTTCTAATAATAAGACGTCTACAAATCTATCGACATCAGTTCCCCAAAGCAGGAAGCCGGCAGTTCGATGATTCGGTGCTCTTCTACACAGTGTCTCCATGGTGAGCCGTGTGTTAGTGCGGTTGCTCTGCTCTCGATTGGCCCGCCCTGTTACCAAGAAGACATGACGCAGTTGCTATGGTTTCTCGGGGAATGCGCACGCGCCGTTAGCCGCTCGTGGCGCTGAGCGCTGTAAACACGAAACTGACAGGAGGATAAAGAGGAGAGATTCGGGGTTATCATGTACTCCGACAAGGTAAGAGGAGTCTGGACCGCCTTATGAACCTTATACCGCGTTATTATGTGTTTATGACGCGACTTAAGAGGCATTTACAGGGAGCTGTGGTGTCTGAACGGCTGCTAATGTAAGCGGAGTCTGTCGGTCAGTTAGCTAGCATGGCTAATCGGTTAGTCCAGAGTGTTGTTATTCAGGGTGTTGGGTTTCGACACCGAGTAGCCGGATTTTGGGCACCGTGTGAGGTAAATATGAGCTTTGTGTTGATGTTATTACTGCTACTATATTTTTGACTCTTAGGTTTATAATGGGACGCGTTAGCTGCTTATTCGCCATGTCCACCTTAAGTACTAGTGCAGAAGGTATAACCATTTAAGGTGGAGCGGAGAATTACAGCTTAAGCTTCGTGTTCAGCACCAGATATTTACTGGGCACCGAATACTGAGACCTCTTTTAGTAACGGAAAACTATACCCCAAAAAGCTGCATTAGCATTTATTAGCCATCAAACGTTGATAAATACCGGATAACCCAAAACGAGTCCATCAGTTCTGACTAAGTCCATGTCACCAACTTCCCCACCTCTTTAAACGGTCCAGTATCCATGTACAGTATCATCAGCAGTGGTTTCAATGAAACACCAGCTCTCTCTTCTTTTTCTCTTCACTTTCTTTCCTAAGAAAATAACGAAAGAAGACACGTGGAGGTCCGATGAGCTGATGAAGCACATACAGGTAGGCTGATGCATGTGTGTTTGCACGTGTGTGTTTGTGTTTTCTGCTGTGATGTACAGAACAACAATATTTCTTTTTTCCAATGCCAAAATGTGAAGCTGAGTTAAGTCGAGTTAAGCTGGGCTCACCTGGGATGTCACATCATGAAGCAGCCTCTGTGGTAACTGTGGAGTAAGTGTTGGAAATGATCATCTCTTTGTCATTTAACTATGGCATTTGTTCAGTGACAGTTTCAGGAATTGGCCCCGCCCCCATCCTCGGTTAGTGGTTGAGTCGAGCTGAGCTGACTTATGTTGAACAGAATTGAATTGAGTTGAGTCGAGTCTCCAAACTCGATCTCCAAACCTGAAAGACAGTAAGTAGCCCCAGTCATGAACAGAAAGGTATGCAACCATAGCCTCACCACACAAGAGGCGAGAGCAGAGACACCTGGGGTGTGGGTCCAAACAAATTTGGATTGAATTGAGTCAAATTGATGTCGGTTGATTTGAGCCAAAGTGAATCAGTTGGACACATGATCGATAGGAGTGAGCAGTATGGCAGGAGTACCATATTGGACCGTACTGGGAATGCACGGTGTTTCTGGAACCAGAGATCAAAGAACCGGGCCTCCCTTTTCTGCTCATCCCCCATCACCCGCAGATACGGTGGTCCAATGTTTGGTCGCAGAGAACAGCTCAGCGGACGTCCACCTTAGTACCCTGATGGCACCACTTGGGAACCCACTTGCCCTCCTTGCAAAATTCAGTTGCGTGTATCTCCAAGATAGAGGGCATGACTGGGATGAGACTTGACTTGGAGGTAGGCGGCCTGTTCCTCCACTGAACGGAGCCATCCTTGACCCGGCACCTCCGTGTGAGAGTGCCTGACAGCTGGCCGAATTGGTACGGCCACAGATTGGATCTGCAGCCACTGCGCCCCTCCAGTGACTGACGACCTTGAAGGGTGATGGGGCTTCAGAATGCTACTCCTCCACGAGGAAGGCCGCAGTGGCTCCAGAGTTTAGCAATTTAGGGATCTCTCTTGGATGTTTTGGACAAGCTCTGTCTTGATCCGCTGTTCCCCAGAACCCCGGAGATACTGTGCTTTTACTGGAGACACGTCTTGCTCAGGAAGAGACACAGCTTCCTGTGTAGCCCTCATACTCACTTTCCTCCCTCGGCCAGACTGAGAATCCGGGCTAGATTCAGGGTAGCAGTCACGCTGTGTAATCTCAGACTTCAAGTGACCTGTGTGATTTGTGCAGGGGCAGGATGAAGAGAACAGGAGGAGAGAACGACTGAAGAGAGAAGAGACTCACAGGAAACAGAGGAGTGGAGAGTCCACAGACCGCAGACACAGAGAGGGAGAGAGAGACGAGAGGAGAGAGAAACAGAGAGAAAGAGACGGGACGAGAGAGAGAGTAAAACACAGAGAGCCAGAGAGGGATAGAGAGGAGCAGAGACGGAGGGAGGAGCGAGAGAGGAGGAAAGAGAGAGAGAGGGATGGAGAGAAACGAGGCTCGGAGAGAAGAGCTGATCGAGACGAGAAAGAGAACAGAGACAGAGAGAAGGAGAGACAGAGAGAGAGATATAAGGACAGAGACAGAGAGGGAGAAGGGGACTCGGGCAGAAACAGGGAAAGGGAGAAAGAGAAAGAGAGACAGAGAGATAGAGATAGGGAAGAGAGGGACAGACTAAAGGACAGAGAGAAAGAGAAAGAGAGGTACAGGGAAAAAGAGCGAGAGAGGGAGAAGCATAAAGAGAAAGAGAAAGACAGGGATAAAGACAGAGAGAGGGAGAGAAGGAGAGCAGAGCGAGAGAAGGAAAGAAGAAGAGACCAGGAGGAGAGCAGAGACGTGGAGGAAAAGCAGCGAGAGAGGGAGAGGAGAGAGAGGCACAGAGAGAGGGAAGAACGCCACAGAGGTGAAGAACGAGAAAGGCGAGAGAAGCACGGCCACGGAGAGAGCTCCGGACATGTGGACAGAGGTGGTGCCCGAAAAACAGGAAGATCGTAATTTTCTTTTTTCATTGGGTGTTGTTTTTAAAGAATTCACTAAATCACTCTTCCTGTCTTTCAGAGGAAAGAAGGGAACGAAGAAGAAGAGAGAAGGAACGCTACGTAAGATTAACATTTACATTTACATTTACGGCATTTAGCAGACGCTCTTATCCAGAGCGACTTACAACCGTGCTTAGTGTTCCGTTGG
>JAVGWN010002774.1:0-10826 GCA_034552555.1 Semaprochilodus insignis
TATATATACACACACACACACCATGCTTGTTGTTTAAAGCACCTAACCTGCAGTAATGACTTTATGTAACACATACTCGCTCCAATGCCTAAGCACCCCCCGGGCAATTAGCTGCTTGTAGGCATGGGCATAATTTGTGTGATTTATGTGTACATTGTTGCGAGTGTATCCACACAGGGTGCTAATATTTGTAGGGTTTTTCTTCTGCTGGCTGTTTTTTATTTTGAGTTATAAGGGAATAAAGTGAGCTACAGGGGCAGAGCATGGTTTTTAAAGCAGCTGCACAGTTCAGAATACCGAATTTACCACTGTACTCAGCAGCAGGCTATGTGTAATGAGCTACACCAGACTTCAAAACATAGCTGGTCTCTATATGGACAACATGCTAAACGCTTCGTTGGTCGTCTCCACCAAGACAAAAGCGAGACTCCTCACTGAAGATGACCTGCTGCCTTTCTGAGTCACTCCATGACAATCTGGCACGACGCCATTGCAGTCTTTGGTGAGGTTGACGTGGTGTTAAGGGCAGACGTCGTAACGATCTGCGTGCATGCAGTTCTGTATTGTGCAGCTGTATGCCAGTTATACTGCCACTAACAGGCTGACTCACGGAGGGCATCACAGCTCACTGAATGTCCGCAGTCGTGGCTGTTGGGTCAGTCAGGTGCAGTGATAAGACCCATCCTTGCTTACAAGCAGCCGATATATATTTGCAGCCAAATGCAGTCAAGTATCGTCAATCAGTATACATGTATCATATACACAGTGCATATCATGCAGTATAATGATAATAATGGTCCTTATGACCATGATGCACTAATGCATTAATTCCCCAGTGTATTGTGCAGTCTGTGCAGTTAAGCAGTCTGTAATGTTTTAGGGGACGGGGCGTGAACTACATTACTGGTCAAGCATGAACTTATAATGCTGATGATTCTTCAAGAAACGATTAGCACTGTGCTGGGAAAGAGAGTTTAAAAGAACTGGAGGAGTAATGAGCTTGCTAAGTAATGGTAAAGATGCCATTTTATGGTTTAAAATGACTTTATTAATGGGTATTAATTTGATAAACACCTGAAATTTTTAATAAGCAGTTATAACGCATAGGAATGGCAACAGTTCGAATAACAGTGAACCCACATTCTTTTAAAGCTCGGATTTTGTTGTTTACTGATCTTATTTTGTCTTGTCCATCAGTCAGCGTTAAACCTGTCTGCTTCAATGTGTATTCATATTCATCAAATAGAAGAACTCCCTTTTGCTTGTGTTATTAGTGTTATCATACTGCTTATTATGATAATTATGAAAAAAATGCTCGTTGGTGTTGAGTTCCAGGTGATGGAATGGCAGAAAACATGGAATGGCAGTATGATTTATGAAATGTAGGGATGTGGAAGTTTTGTCTAGCAGTCTGAGGTTTCTCCAGCACACAGGGTGTTGAGTGTTTGTCCTATAAGGAAGAAACAGATGTGAACCCACACCAGCAGAAGCCAACGGACGCACAGGTTTATAAGGATCGCTTTTGACTGCAAAGTCGATCCGGGATGAAGAGAGAAATTTGAAACATTTGATGTTTTCATGCAGGAGAAAAAAAAATAAGTACATGTGTTGAAATCATCAATTTCTATAATCCAACACTTGAACAAAGAGATTTCTGTAGTTTTCAACATTACACATTTCATATTTAATAAGAGTCACGTTTTATATCCACCTGTTGCTCTCATTGTTGACAACATTGTAGCATCATGGAACACAAATATAACATCAAAACATAATCAGAAATTCTGCTGCCCGGCTTATGTCTGTATATGAGGCTAAGTGTGTGCTTTCATAGTGTTGATGGATGTTGTATTGTTGATATACAGTCTATTTGTGCTTGATGAAACTGTGCTCCATTGACGTAATCCTCGGCTGTTATATAAACTCTAATGAACTTGTGGTCAGCTATACATGTGTTTTCATCAGTGTTGCTAATTCTGTCTTCAGTGTTTCTCAGTATTTGCCCATCACAACCATTTAGCACTATTAACTCCTAACAAGCTCATTGTTGACTGAAGTCTCAACTGTTTCAGCAAAGCTGAATGTGAAGTGATGACACAAACTCCACTGTGCGTTTTAAGTAGCTTTATATTTTAGCCTTTGCTTTAGCAAGATGGACATATCAGTTATGAACTCCTTCAGAGTCTGAGCTGTAATCTTCAGTCAGGGGAGTCACAGTCTTGTTTCTCCAGTAGAACTGGCTAGTTAATAATATTGTCTTCTGATGTTATTCAGAGTAATTAAACATGGCAGTATATCACTGTACCCGTGTTGTTTTCCCCCCACATGAATGAGTTTTGATGCTAATATCACTTTCACCGCTTTAAACGTGTACCGCTTTAGCCGGAACGAGACTCCATGTTGTCGGACTCCATCAGTGCGAGAAAAGCGCATCCACCTCATCAGTTAAACCGACTTTTCATCAGATAGCAAGGCCGAATATTGACACCTGCTGACCGAGGTCTTGAAAACTCAATCATCCAAAGAGCCTTGAACTACTGTAAGACAGCGCTCTCTGCCAGGCCTCTCTCGCTTTCCGTCCTCAGATGAACCCACCCATAGAATCTTCTGTTTTACGGCGGGGACACGGGTGAAAACGCCACATCCTGTTCCGAACTCCAGCGTTGTTGGAACACAAACAAAGGCACAAGGTCAGGGCTTAGAGTTAGAATTAGAAATGGAATTAGAATCTAGAACCCTTGGCCTTTAGTGCTTGCACACACAGGAATTTGTCTACTTCGTTTAACCCCCTGCCCACACTAGGGGGCAGCGAGCACCCTTGCCCAGAGTGGTGGGCAGCCCTATCCATGGCTCCTGCAGAACAGTTGGGAGTTAGGTGCCTTGCTCAAGGGCACTTCGGTCATGTCCCGTTGGTACAGGGAATCCAACCCCGGCGACTCTCCGGTCACAAGGTGGTTCCCTAACCTCCAGTCCACGACCACCTCAAGTTAATCCCATGCCTCTAGAGATTGTGGTGGGACCTGCGAATGTGGTGGTCCCTCAGTAGCTGCTACTTTAATACCGTTCAGGCTTTCAGAGCTCAGGCTAAATACGAATTCCAACCACATGCAAGTCTGTAAACATCGTTACATTTAGGGTTTCAGCAGATGCTCTTATGCACAGGGGTATAAAATGGTAGGCGAGGAGAGTGTGAACAGTCATTCAGAAGCACTTTTATTGCTTGCTGTTTGGCAGCACGTTTGGTTACCAGATGTGAAGCTTGATTTCAGGCTGAATGGCTGCTTGGAGGAGCGTTTTGGACAACAGCACTACGCTGTGGCATCATTCCGTGGCATGAAGGCAGTTTGGAGAAAGCGTTCTCACTGAGCCCTCTGGAACTAGCAGTCAATTATCATGTGACTCACACACTGTAGACTCTTACACAACAGAGAACTGGTAGCGGTCTGGCTTTTTTCATGCTTTCACGCATCCTTTTTAGAGTCCTGAAGCAGCGCCTCTGTTTTCCTGCTGTTCGGGTAGCATAGGCTTTCTGTCTTTCAGCTACATTTGCTTACATGCTGTCTAATTCACTGCTAGTAGGTTTTCAGCTAGCCTTGTGAGGAGGTCTGGGAGTCGGTCCCAAAACGAGTCGATTCTCAGATTCCTGGCATTTCTTTGGACTCCAATGCTACACCTCTCATTCATTCACTTCTCTCCAGCGTAAGCGTTATAGATATGTATCTTGGCATGCGATCTCCAGGATCGACCAGAGGAGGATGGGTTCCTGTCTTGAGCCTGGGGTCCTCTCAAGGTTTCTTCCTTTNTATAGATATGTATCTTGGCATGCGATCTCCAGGATCGACCAGAGGAGGATGGGTTCCTGTCTTGAGCCTGGGGTCCTCTCAAGGTTTCTTCCTTTACTCTAAGGGTGTTTTTGCCCTGCCGATGTCACCTCTGGCTTGCTCAGGGGGGGCTTGGATCCGGATTCCCTTCCTGAAGTCTATACATGAACTCCTTTGTGAACTGCTTTTCTGTAAAGCTGCTTTGGGACATTAACTGTAAAAAGCACTGTACAAATAAATGATTGATTGGTTGATTGAACTGAGTGGAATTGTATAAATGTTGGGAATCATAGGGCACCTACTGAGAAGCCGGGTTAGGAAGAGTATTAGTAGATCAGTTTTTGGTGCTGGCATCAGAAAAGTGGAGTCATTGCATCCCTAATTCATACTGTTGATTTGGTGTATTGTGTTAATAATGTCATTTTTATTTTTGGCAGATTTCCTAGGCAGATTTGATTTTCCAAATCGGGAATCGATGACTTCGTTGTATGTGAGTCAGCTTCATTGATTCTCATCACTTGGAATCGGAATCGACTCTGAAACACGTCTGGAATCGGAACAGCCCTGCTTGTGAGCGTTGGCTAAATTCCTCCAAAAATAGCCTTCTGCTCAGAATTCCTCGGATCACCTCTGCTCCGCTCTCCTTTGTTTTGCTTAATTTAAAGTAAAAACAGGAATAAATTGAGTCGGTCCGCCCCGAGTGAAGCGGCGAGTGTAGCGCGTAAATCCAGAGAGCTAGAAATAATCAGTGACGTCTCGTTGATGGATGAGTGAGTCCAGACATGAGAGAGCCTCTTAGAGTCCCAATGATTTCCCATGTCGGGTCATTTTCTCCCCGGTAATGAGGACATATTGACTGTTCATAACAACAAATCTTTTCTTTTCGTTCTTTCGTTTTTTTCCCCTCCTCACTTCGCAGTTGAAGTGGCTCCGTTAAGTCCTCAAATTACTCAGTGTCCTCATCTAGCCCACAGCACATGCATATATTCATGAGCGTAAAGATCTTCATTTAGCTTTGGAAGCGCTGCCGTGTGTCTTGCTGACCTGGAGAGGCTGGAGATGAATAAATGCAGAGATTTTTTTTTTTGTTTCCCCGTTTTGTGTTTGTGCGTGAGCGCCTAGCGGTCGAGAGCCACTACTTTCACATAGCTTCTTTATTTAAATGTAATTTACATAATTATATAACGTGCCTGCTAATTAGATGTTAAGTGACACAGTGACTTACATTTACATCAGAAAATGACAAACATGACAAAACAGGTGATTTTGTAGCTTTTACTGATCATCAAATTAATATTATAGTAAAATATATCTACATTCATCAATGATGAATCTTATTTTCTAGTCTATAAGAGGGTATGCTGAGGTTCATTATGGACTAATATCTCCTATTGTAACCTATAGAAGTGTTTATTGAAGTTGATTACGAACTAATATGTAGTTCCTGTTAATAGGAGCGATTACTGAAGTAGTTTTAGACTAATAACTCCTGTTGTAGCGTATATCGGAGTGATTATTGAGGTTGATTATGGACTGATATCCCCTGTTCTGGTGTACAGGAGTTGAAGTAGTGCATGGACTAATATCTTATATTTCTGTTTATAGAAGTATTTATTCAGGTTGGTTATGGATTAACACCTCCTATTGTAGCCTACAGGGGTGTTTATTGAAGTAGTTCAGACTAATACGTAATATGTTTGTTTATTGAACTGTTTATGAAGGTTGGTTACCCATAGTGGGTAACCCATAGTGGGTGTTTAGGGGTAGCCCATAGGGGGGTGTTTAGGGGTAGCCCATAGGGGGGTGTTTAGGGATAACCCATAGTGGGTGTTTAGGGCTAGCCCATAGCGGGGTGTTTAGGGGTAGCTCATGGACTAATATCTAATATTCTTGTTTAGAGACGTGTTTATGAAGGTTGGTTATTGACTAATCTCCTATAGGAGTGTTTATTGATGTTGAATATTCATTTGATATTAATCTTCTATTTTGCTGTATAGAGGTCTTGATTGAGGTTGTTTATTGATTAATATCTGTTATTCTAGCATATGGTCATGTTTATTTAAGTAGATTATGAACTTGTAGTATATTGTAGCATTTATTAAGGTGGTGTTTGGACTAATATATCTTATTGCAGCGTATAGAAGTGTTTGAAGTAGTCCATGGACTGATATCTAATTTTCTTGTTTATAGAAGTTTGTATGGTGGTTGGATATGGACTGATTTCCTACTGTAACCTATAAGACTGTTTATTGATGTTAGTTATTCATTAATATCTCTTATTCTGCTGTAAAGGTGTGTCGATTAAGGTTGTTCATTGATTATCTCATTCTAGAGTACAGTAGCGTTTATTCAGGTTGATTATGGAATAGTGTAGTGTATTGAATCATTTATTGAAGTGGTTTTTGAAATAACATCTCTTATTCTGGTGTACAGGAGTTTTAGTAGCTTATGGACTAATATCTATATGGTGTATAGGAGTGTCTATTGAGGGCTAATTATGGACCGATATCCAACGTTCTTGTTTATAGGAGTATTTATAAAGTTTGGTATATATTATGGACTATTATCATTTTCCAGTGTATATGAGCACTTATTAAAGTGGTTTATAGATAGATAGATGGATAGATAAATAGATGGATGGATAGGTAAGAGATTAATGTCTCTTATTCGAACAAATAGGAGTGTTCACTGAAGTTGTTTGTGGACTGATATCTGCTGTTCTAGGATACTTTACTGAAGTAGTTTTCAGATTACTATGTCTTGTTCTAGTGTAGTGGAGTGTTTATTGCAGTAGTTCGTGGACTAATATCATATTTACTCTCTTGTATTGAGGTGGTTTATGGACTAATGGCTTCTGTTCGTGTGTGTGTGAGCGTATATTAAGGTGGTTTATGGACTGAAATGTCTTCTATTCTAGCATGTAGGAGCATTAATTTAAGTAGCTTTTAGGCTGATATCTCTTATTCTAGGGTTTAGAAGAGTTGATTGAGAGTTTATTCACTAATGTCTCCTAATGTAGTATATGAAAGTGTTTGTTGATCCACTTTTTTTGGACTAACGTCTTCTATTGTACAGTATAGGGATGTGTATTGAAATCGGACTGTTTGTTTTTATTATTTATGTACTGTAAATAGAAATTAGACCAAAATTCAGCCTAATTAAAATTTGCAGCCCAAATCCTAACAAGGCATGTTGTTAGAAACACTATGAAAATCTGTACCGTGCTGTGCGCTAATATCCACATGGCAGGCACCCTGTGATTTGGTCTGGAAGGAAAATGTGAATGTGTTTTTTGTTTTTTTTGTTTTTTGTTTTTTGTTTTTTTTTCTCCCCTTTATTAATTGCTGGCAAACATCACAGTCTGGCACAGGTTATGGAAACGTGCAATGTTTGATGCTCATGAACTGACTTTGTCCTGACATGATGTAGCATCCTTATTAATGAGATATCACTATAATGGGTATAGATTATCCCCTGCTGCGTGGGCGTCAGGTCCACTGGCCCTTTAAAGATGAGAACGAATGCACAAACAAATAGGCCAAGTGATTTAGCTGCATGATTTACACATAATTAGCTGTTTGGTCTTCACGCTTGACCTGCTCATTCTCTTCATCCTCGCTAATGGAGTACCCGAATATGGTATTGAGTGCGACGTGTTTGCTGTTGAAGGACCTGTTGTTGATTCACCTCGGCGACACGTTCGCGACGCTAGCAGAGCGCGCTGATACCAATTATGTTTACAAAAATGAATCCTGGGTTTGGCTTGCATCAGATGTGCGACTGCACGTTGTTAATGCCGTACAGTACACGAGCGAGCATTAACGAGTTTCATTGGTAATTGTTCTCCGTTTTTCTGAGACGCAGTGCCGCGAAACACTCGGGGAGGAAAGTGTTGCTTTTGATAGTCTGCAGGAGGAAGCTGCAGCCGAGTCGAAATGAGACATCAAAGCTTTATTCGTCTAATTAGCTCTTTCTTGGCAGTTTGTCGGCATATTTACCCCGGGTTTCTGGAGCGGCGCTGCGTTCTGTTGGCACTTTTTTCCCCCCAGACAAGACCAGAGACCATGCAGAATAACTTTAAAGCTGTGCGGAAAAGGCAATGCAGAAAATTACATTCAGAAGAGTCAAAAAACAAGGGTGTCTCGCTGTCCTTTCTAGTGTTTTGGCTTTTCCCCTTTCTTCTGGCTTAGCTTGCAGATGATGCTTGACGCGGTGGTTTCATGGACGGATGTTTTAGCTTCTGTAGACCTCCTTAAGGCTGTGCATCGTTCTGTACTCACTGTTACACCCATATAAGGCAGTCTACGTCCAAGCCTTTAATATCTATGGGAAAAATGAATGGTGTTTTAAGTCACTGCTGTCTCACCCTGTGGTTAAAAGCTGATTTGTTTTGTTCCCTGAAGGTCACTGGACCCTCTGAATTATGAGGTTGTTAAGCAGTCAAAATATGAATATTGCTGCATCCATGCTACATGTGTGCTAATCCATTGAAATGATGTCATATGAGTGAACCTAGTGCTACAAACTCTACCAACACTGTCGGCTACCAACACCAGCTACTCATACTGCAGCTTACAGCTGCCCAAGCCTCCTGACTCTTCCACACTGGACAAGGCCTGCTGCTATCCAGAGGCTGTTATGATGAGGTCTGGCTTATGATGTAGGTAGGGATGTTGATGGATGCTCAGGTACTCTGTTAACGTTTTAATGGGGCCAGTATTTGTTATATATAAAACTAAAAAAAGTGTTATATGAAAATTGATTTTACAGGCTAAAATTCATTTGTATAGTTTAACAGGGCTCTAGAATGTGATGTACGTGTCTTAGACAGTGTGTTCTCTGTTGAGGACCTGTGCTTGTTTTCAGTTAGAAGCTCAAGCAACATGTAATTTGTCCAGGGGTGATAAAATTGTACGTCTGCACCAGCAGTGCTCAGATCCGACACCTTGTAAGGAAACCAAGTTACTGAATGACTAAAGTCATGAGAATTTTACATGCGTTATGCAACTTATTACATTCTCCAGTTTGAGGTATAGTGAGTGACTTGCTTTATAGCAAGCATACGTTTCAAGATAGAAAGGCCGTCTTGGGTTCAAGTTAAAGTTTTTGAATTTAGCAAGTTTTCTAGGTGCAGCTGTTTGTGGATTTAAAAGTTGCTAATGCATATTAAGCTTTAATGAGAATAAGTGAAGCAGACAGTGAGTGTGATACAGTACATCATGTTTTGGGGATTAATGGCTCCTTAATCTTGTTTTGCCACGTCTCTATGACTATTCATGCCATTGTAGTGTCTCAATAGTTGAATCAATGATACAGTATGTTCCCAGAAATATGTCTCAAAAAGGGGGAGGGGGTTTGTATCCAGTCCCCCTGACGCCACAGCCCGTCTCTAAAATGCAGTCAAACGTTGGGGTTGCTCATTATCGTTATCATTATTATAAGGTCTAAACTAACAGGAAAAACATTCTGTAATGAAAAAAAATGTGGTGGAAAAATTTCCAGCCTATTGGCAGTGTTGTATGTATGTATGTATGTATGTATGTATGTGTGTATGTGTGTATGTATGTATGTATGTGTGTATGTATGTGTGTATGTATGTATGTATGTGTGTATATAATTTAAAATAAATACCATGTTTATTACCAGACTAATTAAAAAATGCTGTTTCTATGTGCAACAAAGGGCAATGGACCAAATCCAGCATCCCAATAATGAGGAAATGAATTCAGTAAATGACCCTCAGACTTTGAAACTTTAAAAATCACAGACACTTTCTTTCGTGTGGTGATTCGCGACATGGATCTTGTCGTCATTGTCTGATGTTTTCGAGGACAGATGGTGTGTCTGCGTGCCTTTATTGGCCTCCGCTGCAGTCATTTATTTTTTTTTTTGTGAAGTAAACAAATAAATAAATGCATAAATACACAAAATCACGTCTTGGGTGACACGCAGCTCGTACAGAGCGCCGTAAAGCCCTGCCAGTAAACAGTTTAAACATTCCCTATAAAAAACATCCTCAATAATCACGCAGAAGTCATATTCTGGGAAGTGCACATTTAAATCACTGTCACAGCGCAAATCCAATTACACTGTCAGCTCATGTGTCGCCCCGCGTGTGTCATCACACGTTTAGAGCTCCTGTTAAAACCGTCAAACTGCGGCTTGAATTTAGCACATTTCCAACTTCAATGAGAGGTGGATCATTAAGTTTTAAATGTGATTATGATTTTCATAACTTTCCCATTGTCTATCCAGTTAAAGAGGAATTCCACCAGTATTCCAGAGGTTCTACGTAACTCTGTAGTTGAGATGAGTCACACTAAGTTGTTTGGGGTGAATGGTTGATTGTAGAGACTTGGATGCTCTTTACAGTGGTGGTGGTGATGGGAACCAGGGGTCACCATGTCTACATGCACACTAATATAGCTGTTGTATTTACTATCCAGACCCACCACATACTTGCACGAGTGTTTATATGGAATGTTGATGATAAAATTGTAGAAAATCTAAAAATGAAGTTTTAAGTTTTGGCTCACGACACCCTGCAGTTATCTCTCCCTGGACTTCATCGTCGGCGTGCACAGTTCCGCCTTAAATGATGCATAAGAACTAGAAATTTGAAAAAGGAGCCGGGGAAGACAGTTGTTTGCAACTGTTGAGCCACATGTTGACTGCACCCATAATAGCAAACCAATCTCACTGACGCAGGCTAGTTTACTCAATCATTTGGGGGGCGACTGCGGTCACCGCGGTGAAGCTGAATTTACACTGTAAAAATTTTGTTGGTCCAGCTTAAAAATATGACTTCATGTGGATACAAGCAAATTAATCAGGTTTATTGAAGCACTTTAATCTGATTTAATGATTCTTTCAATCTGTCATTTTTTTAATGAGTTTTTAACTTGTTAAATTGCTTGTAACAACATGAAATTATTTTTTAGGTTGAACTTTTTAAAGTGTGCTGTAAAGTGTTTTGTTGGTCCGACCTAAAAAAATGACTCTAAT
>JAVGWN010002775.1:0-10826 GCA_034552555.1 Semaprochilodus insignis
GGTCTTTGGCACACCCAAATGCAGTCACTGCTTTTAGCCAATCATTAACATCTGCTTTGGAGCCACACATGGAACGAGACATTCACTGCACCGTATCACCTCTTCTCAACCTATGAATCCCGTCACTCACACCCTGCAGGTATTTATAACCCCATCATCCTCGTGCATCTGCAGGAGCCTGAAGTTACTACCACCTTAAACACACATGGTGACAATTTTTTTGTCCAGTTGAGCTTATTAACTACATACATACATCTAATACATATGGAACATGTGTGTGTTTATCTCAGGAGAACTGGAGAAGGCATGAGAGAGAGCAGAGAGCACCAGAAAGTATGTGTACATGTGTGCATGAGCTGTAACAGTGAGACAGACGAGTACATATGATCCTCACTGTGTTTGTGCCGTTATGAGTTAGTAATGTGTGTGTGTGTGTGTGTGTGTGTTTATATTCCTGTGAGTTTATGAAAGAGGTGTAGGTATGTGTGCGTGTGTGTGTGAGGTGGTCTGGTGGGAGAATGCTCGGTGCTGCAGTGCTGGTTAATGATTAATACATGGTAGAGAAAGGTTGACTTCGTTAACACATCATGTGACTATTCCACTGAGCCGTGCCACGACCCTGACCCCTTGTGTGTGTGTGTGTGTGTGTGTGTATTTTAGCAGTGTGTTTGTGTGTAAATGCGTACATGTGTGTACGTGCCTGTGCATGTATGTGTGGTCATTTCATGCTGAATACCAACTTAACGTGTGTAATGGGTGAAAATCAAGCCTATATTTTTGGGGGTGCATATGTTTTTGTGCCGTGGTGAAGCTTCAGAATCACTCGTCGTATTTATAATCGCTGTCATCAAGCCTGACGCCAGAACCTAATCATGACATCCAAAAATCATGAAGAGGAGGGGAGTGCGGTGCACAGCTATGACAAACACAGAGCAGTAAATGTATGGTCTATCTGTCCAAAGCAGCCAGCCACACATGCAAGACAGAATCGACAACAAATCAACAAATGTCTTATTAATTTAGGAAATCTGCTCATTTATTGTCTCTAAAATGCAGCCAATAAAAAGGGTTGCATGTAATCTCTCCCATACTAATAAGTGCAGCTTTTTATACTGGGCGCGTGCTGCCCATTACTGCTGCAGTGTGGGTAAACCATAGTAGAACCCATAGTTCAATATTCCAACAACAAGAAGGCACTAAATAATAAGTCATATGCTGTAATTATCTATTTACAAGCTTCAAGATTTGATCACCACTTTCAAATATAACGCATTTGGTATTTTAGTTTTGGTAGTGCTTTACTGTATTTCTAAGGCTACATCCATTACTGACATAAACCTAAATACACCTTTATAAACGCAGTCATTTCCTAAAGTGTGGTTGGTATGGTGGTTGTTGTAATGTAGTGAGTTACACCTCTGCCTCCCATGCTGTAGACTAGGGTTCGGTTCCCTACCTGGGCAAGCACACTACACTATCCCAGTGTAGGTACTAGTGACCACTAATCATATATGTATATACTGAAATGCTTTGTTTTGCAATTATGCTGAGCTCAACGTTTCTTCTCTCTAAGTATGAACACTGGATTGGGATTGCTAGGTAGTGCACCTATACTGTATTTAACTCTGTATTCTTCTTTAATTAGTATAGAATAATTAGTAATTAGAATAACTAGTAATTAGTATTGGCCCGGGTTTTAGACTCTAAACTTCTTGTTCTAGCTAGGAAACGTTCCTTGACAGAACACTAGGCACAGGTGTAAGTCGCTCTGAATAAGAGCATCTGCTAAATACCATAAATGTAAATGTGAATGTAAATATACCAATGAGTCCTTGGGCAAGACTCCTAACCCTATCTTCACCTACCTGTGTAAGAAACGATCAAATTGTAAGTCACTCTGGATAAAAGCGTCTGCCATATGCTGTCAATGTGACAAACATCAATTGTCATGAAGGTCAATTTTGTGTCCAATTTGATGTCTTTTCACCCCAGCAAGTGTTTAGTGTTGGAATACATCTTTATAAAAGTCTGTATACATTTATGTCAGTTATCATGCAGGGCTTATGTAGGTGTCATGCGGCCCTATGAATTAATATGAGTATAGTTTAGTTCACTGTGTTTAATTCATCCTCTACAGCTGTGCCTTATACTGAACACATATAATGTGTCTTTATTTCTACACATTCCCACAAATGATTTGATACATATGAGTACAGTATTTGCATCATCATAGAATGTCACTCCTAAATGTTAATGCTACATATATTTAACAGGTTCTTCAGCGCTGAGGCTAGATCTGCCGCCATGTGCCCTTAGCCTCCTTAGCCATGCCTGACACTTAAATAATTGATAGGCTTATGGTGAATCCAGCTTCTTTACAGCCATCACAGAATTCAAGGGAGCATATAGAAGTGCAGGCCAGACTCCTATTGACAAGAAACCAAGCACAGTTCAGACAATTGACTATGGCCCACTCACAGTGTTTTCTTTATATATGGACTTTTGATTGTTTTAGTTGCTTGTTTGTTGTATGACTGGGGTTTCAGAGATAAACATCAGATTGCAAGAAAAAGAAGCTGTTTGGAAAATTCTCCAGATGGAGGCTGTTTTAGCATTGCTAGTTACTAGCTAAATTAACTAGTTCATTAATTAGCTTACACAGCTAACTACCGAAGCATATTTTCCAGTGGCACTTACCATATATAGGCTGCTAGCATCACAACTAAAACAGGCAATGTGCCGATATGCGTATTTAAAAAAATGCTAAACCAGATCTACATAGCTTACCCAACTAAGCTAAGTCATAGCTTACCCAACTAGCTAATGTAGCTTGGTCACGTTGCCAGAAACATTTTCCCAGCTGCATTGCCATATATAAACTGCCATGGTTACAACTAAAACAGAAAACAATATTTATTAACAATATGTTTAATTAAAGTCAACTACACCAACCAAAGAGTATGACCTTTCACGTTCAAATTTCAGATACTATTTGAAATTAGCACTGAATGATCTGCGCTATAATTTTTCATTAGGTTAAATGGGATGTTTGCTATTTCTGCCATTTTAACATTGCTAGCTAGCTAAATTAACATTGTTGCCTACACAGCTAGTGACTGTAGCATGGCTAAACTTACTCTGAGGGGCAATGTTCCCCTGTCATCGACTCTATAATCTATAGGCTACTATTATGACGAAAACAGAAATGTATCAAATATCATAGGACGTCCTCGGAATCAATGGAATTGTTGCTAACATTCTAACGGCGAGTGTGTTTGCATGCTTATAGTAATCTGACAGCTGCAGAAAATCAGATTTGTTCAGAATTCCTTTCACCATGTTTACATGCGCTTGAGTAATCAGATAATGGGAATCTTATGGCCTACATTAGTCGTGCAGATTTCTGTCAGATTTCTGCTTTGCAACTGGCTAATAACCACTCAGAATAAGATGTGATGTAAATATAACATAATCCTCAAACTTGTTTTGTTTTTTAATTTTTTTTTTTTGCCTTTCCTTTATTTTTTAAACATTGAGTCACTTTATTGGAAAACCATCTAGAAGATAAAAAAAAAATAATCCTCTAGTATGTAGTTAGTTGTTTCTGAAAGAAATCAGAGTAGAGGTATACATGCCCTGAGAAACTAGATTATGGCTCTCTTAAGGAATTCTTAATTGGATTTCTAGGTCCTAATCCAATCAAAGAAATCAGTGTTTACATGACCACTTGGATAATCCGATAACTGCAGGAACGTGACTGTGATTAGATTATTTATTTATTTGGAACCTCTATTCTATGTGTGTTTGCACACAGGACAATTTGTCTTCCATATTTAACCAGTCCATGAAGTGAAACTATCACACACACTAGTGAACACACACACACTAGGTGGCAGTGAGCACACTTGCCCGAAGTGGTGGGCAATCTTATCCATGGCACCCAAGGTGCAGCTGGGGGTTAGGTGCCTTGCTGAAGGGTACCTCAGTCGTATCCTGCCAGTTTAGGGGATCAAACCAGTAACCCTCCTGTCAAAGGGTTGACTCCCTAACCTCCAGTCATGTCTGCCCCATAATGAATTGCATGTAAACACTCTCATTGTTGCCTATGCAGCTAGCTATTGAAATATGGTTGCTCTATGGGACTTGTCAAATATACGCCGCCAACATCATAACTAAAACAGAAATCAGAGCAATATGCTAAATAAAAAACATCAGTCGACGCTGAGAAGATGATCTTTTGCATGCAGTTTCAGATGTGCTGCTGTTTCCCGTTAGGATAAATGGGATTTTTGCCCGAGTCCTGTAAAGATTGTCCGACCTCACATCAGTAGCTACGAAAGAACTGTTGGGCATTAGGCGTGGATAAGTCAATTCAGACGATTCAGAGCCTTATCTGCGTCTACACTGGAGCCTGTGGCTGTGTTAGCGTCAGAGCTAGCCGTGATTAGCCTGGCGTAAAAGGAAGAGCCTGTGAGAGGCCCTTGTTCCTCTCGTCACAGTCCAGCGTGTTGCCGTGGTGTCTGTCAGCAAATACTGGCCTGGCGTCACTGATTCTTCACCGAGTGGGAGAAGGAGGGGGGGAGGGAAAGAAAAAGGAGAGGAAGAGAATGTGTGAGGGAGAGAGGGGTAAGGAGAAAGAGTGAAAGAGCGTGAGAGAGAAGGGGGAGACAGGAAGGAGGAAGAGAGCGAAAGGAAAAAGTGAGAGAGAAGGGAGAGAAAGAGAGAGAAAGTGTACGTGGGAGAACCGTGTCTGCGTCTGGTCCTGATGCACTACCGCCACCGTAGACTAACAAAGTTTCAGCTTTATCTCTAATTGCATTTCCTTCACAATTTCGTCTCACACACACACACACACTCGCACACACATATACACACGCACACACCCTGCTGTTTNGTGTCTGCGTCTGGTCCTGATGCACTACCGCCACCGTAGACTAACAAAGTTTCAGCTTTATCTCTAATTGCATTTCCTTCACAATTTCGTCTCACACACACTCGCACACACATATACACACGCACACACCCTGCTGTTTGGCTACACCTAAAGCCAGAGCGGAAGAAAGGATGGCACAGAAAGATCATGAATGTTTTAACCCTGTAGCCTCTTTCCATAGGCCCCCTAGTGGCCATTCCATCGTTCCATTTTAAATTAATGCTATCATATTAAATATCCATAACTCATCAGATGAACTAGGACACTGTTGGCTCTCTGCGTGTGAAATGTTGGGGCTCTGAGTTGAGCTGCTTGTGAGCAATGAGTGGTCAACAGGGAGGGGTGAGAAATCACTTCACATCTCTCCACAATGGTGACCATGTAGAGATTAAACAGACAGCAATACAGAAGCTTTCTTCATATCAACATGTTCACCAACACGCAGAAATGCTACGGTGTCTCCACATACAGATTCGTAGGTCACCTCCACCAAGATAAAAGCGGGACTCGTCACTGAAGATGACCCACTGCCATTCTGAGTCACTCCATGACAGTCTGGCACGACACCACTGCAGTGTTTGGTGACGTGGACGTGGTGTTAAGGGCAGTCGACATAACGGTCTGTGTGCATGTAGTGGTCGTGGTTGTTTGGTCAGTCAGGTACAGTGTTAAGGCACTATATGTTATTGAGTAACTAAAATGAAACTATAGTATGGCAAAAATACAACATCTTTAATACCTGAAGATTAAATTAATATTAACTAGTTACTACTTTACTAATTATCGACGAAATGTGCAGGAATAGCAGTTTTGATGGTATGGCAAAGACGTCTATGTGACATGTTGCAAAGATATATACTAAAGTATATAACTAACCAGCTAGCCCTGCCCGTCCTGTCTCATAATACCACTTTGTACCTCAAGAGGTGATAGTGAGTCACTGTAGCATTGTGTCAAATCAGTCCAATATGAATGGATGAAGAAGTAGCGCTGCTGCCCCAACAGCATATCCCAACCTCTTGGCAATCATTTTAAAGGTGCTGCTCCTGGCTATATCATTTATAAACAGGTAGTCAATGAACAGAAGAGTAAATGCAGTGATCGCAAGAAAGGCAAGATATATATAGAAACAGAACAAGATGGTGAAGAGGAAGATGAGGGACTGTGCTTTTCCTTGTTTCTTGCAATAGAGGTGACAACCACAGATTGCGGCATTTTACTGATTGCTCTGACTGACGCATATTTTTCAATATATTTATACTTGTATGACGGGATATTGTTTTGATCATTTGCTACAAACCCCAGTGGTGTTACATGCTACAGCTGCACAATGCAAGGCTGCACTTTCAGGCGCGCCTCCTGAAAGATACAACTGTCTAATGCGCCCTATCATCAGGAGACTGTGAGTCTGATCCATGGCAATCCCACAGCTATCTTTAGCTGGAGGTCCCGAAACACTCTGGGTGGGTAGGATGGCCCTCCACCCCATCACTCAGCACAGTGCTAGTCAGGATTGCTAGAACTGGCAGTTAGGATTCTCCTCCAAGTGTGTTGAGCAGTCCAATGAAGTTGCATTAGTAGCAGTTTCAAAAGCTGCTCCACATGGCTTGGAGAAAACATGTGCTTTACTCTCCCAGCTTTGTTGTTATGTCTGTGCACTGCTGCACACAGACGCAACATGCCAGACAGCATGGAGTTGTAGAGATTCCTAATGGTGTCCTGTGATAATCCACCCCATGCAGCTTGAATATTCTCACACATTCTATGGTAGGGATGGAGTGACACCAGGCCGTCTGGACGTGTGACATGTGATAACAAACTGCTCATCTTGGCGCTGAGCCCGGTGCCTCCACACAGGGATTCGTTGGTCGTCTCCGCCAAGACAAAAGTGGAACTGTCATTCTGCACGTCTGGCCCGACACCTTTGCGGTCTTTGGCGGCGTTGACGTGGTGTTAAGGACAGTTGTCATAATGGTCTATGTGCATATAGTCCTGTGTCGTGCAGTCATCTGCCAATGGTGCTGGCACTAACACGATGACTCATGGAGGGCATCACTGCTCACTGAATGTCCGCAATCGTGGCTGTTGGGTCACTCAGGTACAGTGATAAGGCCTGTCCTTACTTACGTTACATGCACGGCCGAGTGTGAAACTTGGTTCATTTACTTGCTTACAGTGTCAAACCTACTCACCCAGTTTCATTCCTGTCGGTTGATTCCTTCTGGGTGCAGCTATTTATGATGATGAGTATAAATGCTATGTTAATTGTAGGCCACTGTGTATGTCTGTGTGTCTGCCCTGTGATGTACTGTCAGCCTGTCCAGGGTGTTTTCTGCCTTCTGTCCGATGAGCGCTCAGAAAGGCTTCAGAACCCCTCTGACCCAGAAGAATAAAGAGCTCAGAAGATGAATTAGTGAATGAATGATAAGTGTAGGCCCAAATATGAGTATTTAATACATCGGGACATTCACCAAAAAGAATATGTTGACTATCATTAAAGGGCACATACCAGGAAAAACCCCAGTTTTGGAAAGTGTGCAGTATGTGGACACTGTTACATTTTCAGACTATACCATTCACTCCCGAGTCCATATGGGCGATAAACAGAAACTAAGCTAGTGGACAAGTAGCCTGTTCCAGATTTGTTGTTTTTGTGACATCACAAAACCCATAGGATTTGCATATCCCTGTTCTGCCCGCCACAGTTTAGCCCTGCCCATGAACTAACGAGTCTTAAAGGCACAGTAACTAAATCAGCCTGTTGGATTCCTTAAAAAGGGATGCCAAGAAGATGGAAAACGGGCATGTAGAAATGAATTAGGGCTCCTTATGTTTTGGGGAAAACGCACTAACGTGGACATCTTGCACAAGAGTGTAGATTTCAGGCCCTCTAAAGCTGTAGAGCTGTTATGGATGCAAGCGATCTCTCCACTAGCAGAGCAGGCTGTAGCGTGTGGTAGCTTGGCGAGAGGGGCACTGAGGCAGAGCTGTTCCAGAGAACCGTGTGTGTGTGTGTGTTCCAGTGCTGGGCTGTGAGATGGAGGGGATTTCAGCCTGCATGCCTCTCACCCTTTTCTGCACATATCCCAGCATGCAGCGGCCTGACTGCCCGCTCTAGGGACTGCGTGACCACCATCAGTCACGGTTCTGCGTCTCGCGCGCAAACACGCACACACACTCGCACACACACACACACCACACACACACACAGTGAGAGGCTCTCCGTGAAATCCTACTCCCCTGAGCAGGGGTGAAATGCGGGTCTGGCTTGCAGTGACCTCTCCGGTTTCCATGGATACGGCGGACTATAAATAAAACAGGGTTTTTCTCCAGGCAGTTTGGCAGAACTGTAGGGGCCTGCTAGTGGTACACTTCTAATTCTCTCTCTCCCTCTCTCTGTTTCCCTCTCTCGTTTCCACACGTTCCCTCTCTCTGTCGTTGTGGTCGGTTCTTTCCGTTGCTTCTGTTAGCCTGGCACAATCATCTGACCAGAGCGGCGCTGAGATACAAAGGGTCTTTATGCACAGGCCCTGTGTGAGCGTGCGTGCGTGAGTGCGTGTGCTCACTGTGTTTAACCCTCTTCTTACACTTCCTTCAATCGTCGCACATTCAAACATGCTGGTTCTGTTAAAAGTGCAGGTTCTAAACTTTATCTGATACAAAAAAGACACTGCTGCACTCACAGCAATTTAAAACATCTTTACATCGAAAGCATACATGAGACCAACTGTGTGTTTAAGGTGGTAGTAACCTCAGGCTCCTGCAGACGGCGCTGCACGAGGATGATGGGGCTATAAATACCTGCGGGGTGTGAGTGACGGGATCCATAGACTGAGAGGAGATATCCACCACAGTCTGTGCTACCATGAGGAGCATGGGAGGCGTGGCCATGCAAAGCAGCTCGCAGGAGGTTCTTCTCTTGATGGGTTGTTCGCAGTGCCTACCATGTCTAGGGTAAGCTCCCGTCTGACACACAAATGTCATCCATTACACCCAGTTAGGTGAGTAAAGCAATCATTTATGTGTTTTATAGGTTAGCTTATGATTTTAGTTCTGCTGTAGTATCATGTCCGACCACCCCGTCCACCCCTCCGCCCTTTATGATGTCCTCCTTTTGGGTGTAGGATGTCCTCTTTTTTGGGGTTATGAAAGTGGCCACCCTACTTGTGCCCCACTGTATACATTAGTGCTGGGCAGAGTTTCCTCCTTGTTTGTTCAATAAAGACCATTTGCCTACATCACAACATCCACCACCTCTTACTCTACACTGGTGCCACCATATTCTATACATTGTATGTTGCAGTTTTACAGGAAATATCTGTAAAGGCTCGGATTTCGACTAGCCTGTTAGCCATCTACTGACCTGATCAGCCTAATCTGGTACAGGAAGAATGTAGTTCAGTTACAGGGAATATAAAGGGTAAAACAATGAAAGTCTGAGAGCCTGTTAACACCAACCAGTAGTGTCGCAATGTCAAATCCTTCACATATAACCTTCAGCATAATACTTTTTCAAACAAATAGTGTTCTTTTTATGATCATAACATCCCTGTTAGACATATGTTTATGTTGTGCTCAGCTGTAGTGGTAGCTGCGAACTTCATGTTGTCCCAGAACGCATGTCATTGGAAGTAAAAAGAACCTTTTTTATGTAACAAAGCAGCTTACTTCCTCAGCTTTGCCCAAACAGTGATGAATGGCACATCAGTTCACTGGACGTTCTGACCATATCTCAAAGTACAGAGATTAAGTGAACACTGTGGGTAGATGATTTCACAGGGCCAGACAAGGCCTCTGTCTGTATGTGTGTTAGTTCAGTTTGCCTGCAGTGGGAGTCTAGAGGCTCTTCCGTTTCAGAGCGACTCTGACTCATGCCTGCGCAGTGTGTGTGTGTGTGTGTGTGTGTGTGTGTGTGCATGGCTGATTAAAGATAGCAGTGAGGGAGAGGTGTTTCACTGAGGTGTTCCTTTAGCACATTAGTCTGTTCCGATTAACCCAACCATCGCAGAATAACAACCGCTCAGCCTGTCCTAATATCTAATATTTACATTCAGTCCTGTCAGACTAAATGTCTCTCTCTCTCTCTCTCTCTCTCTCTCTCTCTCTCTCTCTCTTTCCCTCCCTCCGCCTTTTTTTCCTTCTATCTAGTTCTCACCAAAGCAGGGCTGGACTGAGGGGCAGAAGAATTTTGAAGGAAGTAAAGGCTTTCCAATAAAAACAGGACTACTGCGGGAATCACCAGACGCTTTGCTTTGGAACTTAGTGACAAAAGCCTAATCTCTGTTTATCTGTTCAGACATTCTCTCTCTCTGTATCTCTCTGTCTCTCTCTCTCTGTCTATCTCTCTCTACTCTCTCTCTCTCTCTTTTCTCTCTTCTCACTTCAGGAAGACTCTAATGCTACATCAGCCATCCATTAATCCTCCTGACCAGTTGCTGGCCTACACCTGTATTTAAAACGGCTCTGCTTGTAAATTCCTTCTGCTGATTTCAGGTTCTGACACATTGACGTTTCCCTCCTTCCTGTCCAGTTGTCCAGGGGGTGGGCTCAATCCCAATGCAGCAGGATCTGTGAGGGTACGTATATAAGCTCACCAGACAAAAAAAGTCATTTGTGATTGTAACGCACCTGATAACATGTTATACCTCCACAAGCACCAATAACAGCTGTGACTGGATTTGGACAGCTGTGATCGGATTTGGCATGGACTGGACAAGTTTCTGGATGTAGACCACATCAATGTTCAGACACTCTTGCATCAAAGAATTGCCCAGTTGGGTCAGATTTGGTGGATGCCTTCCCTGGCACAATTCTGAGGGGAATTTCCTGCAGACTGGGATTTTAGCCACTGCCGGTAGACCCGTATGACCGTACGCCTCCATACACCTGCAGA
>JAVGWN010002777.1:0-10825 GCA_034552555.1 Semaprochilodus insignis
TGAGCGACAGGTGAAGGGTGGTGGATATGGCGTCGTCCGTTGAGCGGTTGGGACGGTACGCAAACTGCAGAGGGTCTAATGAAGGAGGCAGCAGGGTCTTGATGTGCCTCATGACAAGCCTCTCGAAGCACTTCATGATGATGGGTGTGAGTGCAATGGGACGGTAGTCATTGAGGCAGGACACTGAAGACTTCTTCGGCACAGGTATGATGGTGGTTGCCTTGAGACACGTTGGGACAGTGGCACTGCTCAGGGAGATGTTGAAGATGTCAGTGCAGACATCTGTCAGCTGGTCTGCACATTCCCTGAGCACTCTACCAGGAATGTTGTCTGGACCGGCAGCTTTCCGTGGGTTAACTCTGCGTAGAGTTTTTCTCACGTCAGCTGCTGTAAGGCACAACACCTGGTTGTCGGGAGGAGGGGTGGTCTTCCTTGCTGCCACGGTGTTCTGTGTCTCGAACCGAGCGTAGAAGTCGTTCAGCGCATCTGGAAGGGAGGCATCACTGTCACAGGCAGGTGGTGTTGTCCTGTAGTTAGTGATGGCCTGGATGCCCTGCCACATGCGCCGTGTGTCACCGCTGTCTTTGAAGTAGCTGTGGATGCTCTGACCGTGTGCGTGCTTTGCCTCTCTGATGGCCCGGGACAGTTTGGCCCTTGTATTCCTTAGGGCCGCCTTGTCTCCTGCTTTGAAGGCAGAGTCTCTAGCTTTCAGCAGAGCACGCACCTCTGCAGTCATCCACGGCTTCTGGTTGGGACGTGTGGTGATGGTCTTGGAGACAGTCACATCATCTATGCACTTGCCGATGTAGCTGGTCACAGATGAAGTGTACTCCTCCAAGTCTGTGGTATTGCTGTAGGTTGCAGCCTCCTTAAACATTTGCCAGTCAGTGTGCTCAAAACAGTCCTGAAGAGCAGAGATGGCTCCTGACGGCCAGATTCTCACCTGCTTCAGAACCGGTTTTGATCGTCTGACGAGCGGTCTGTATGCTGGAATTAGCATAACAGAGATGTGATCTGAGTATCCGAGGTGGGGGCGGGGCTCTGCCCGGTACGCGCTGGGAATGTTCGTGTAAACAAGGTCCAGCGCGTTCGCTCCTCTCGTAGCAAAGTTCACATGTTGGTGGAATTTAGGGAGAACTGACTTGAGATTCACATGGTTGAAATCTCCAGCAACAATAAACAGTCCATCAGGGTGTGTGTTTTGCAGTCCGCTGATAGCGCTGTACAGCTCACAGAGCGCATCTTTAGCGTTAGCGCCGGGTGGAATGTAAACACCGATGATCAGTACTGTGGTGAATTCCCTCGGTAGATAAAAAGGTCTACATCTGACGATCATAAACTCCACTAGAGGTGAGCAGTAACTAGAGACTAGTACAGAGTTCTTGCACCATTCTGTGTTGATGTACACTTACACTTACACTTATACCTAATATTGACATAACTGCTGCTAAAAACAATGTTCAATGTTTATCTTTAAAAAATGGACATAACTGCACTTTACTGCTCCCACTACCAGTGGGCTATCTGCTCCCTCCCTGTATTTATTGTTTGCTGTTTTTGTATCTTGTAAATTGTCTTGTAAATCTATTGTATTTATTGTTCTATGTAGCACCTTGGTCCTGGAGGAACGCTGTTTCGTTTCACTGTGTACTGTACACCACTGTATATGGTTGAAATGACAATAAAAAATTACTACTACTACTACCAAACTCAGGCCACATTATCAGGGTGTTGTGTTGTCAACGTGTGCCAAGTTTGGTGACTCTAGGTCCCTCCCTGCCCTCGCTAGATCTTGTAGGATTGGTTTTTCCCACTTCAGGCGTAAGTCCAAATTCACACTAACCAAATGGATTTGGCTGTAACTCCCTGACCTTTAACCCTAGAGTCACCAAACTAGGGTCACGATATGAGGGTGTGGTGATGTCAAGGTGTGCCAAGTTTGGTGACCCTAGGGTCTTCCCTGCAATTGCTAGACCTTTTAGCAATGATTTTTCCCACTTGAGGCGGAAGTACAAATTCACATTTACCAAATGGATTTGGCTTTAACTCCCTGACCTTTAACCCTAGAGTCAACAAACTCAGGCCACATTATCAGGGTGTGGTGATGTCAACGTGTGCCAAGTTTGGTGACTTTGGGGACATTCCCTGCCGTTGCTTGGCCTTGTAGGATTGTTTTTTCCCACTTGAGGCGTAAGTCCAAATGCACATTTACCAAATGGATTTGCCTGTAACTCCCTGACCTTTGACCCTAGAATCACCAAACTGGGGTCACGACATCAGGGTGTGGTGATGTGAATGTGTGCCAAGTTTGGTGACTCTAGGGCCTTCCCTGCCCTCACTAGTCATTGAAGGATTGGTTTTATCCACTTCAGTCGTAAGTCTGAATTCACATTTACCAAATGTATTTGGCCATAACTCCCTGACCATTGATCCTAGAGTCACCAAACTCAGGCAACATTATCAGGGTGTTGTGTTGTCAGCATGTGCCAAGTTTGGTGACTCTAGGACATTCTGTGCCCTTGCTAGGCCTTGTAGGATTGGTTTTTCCCACTTGAGGCGTGCGACCAAGTTCACATTTTCCAAATGGATTTGGCTGTAACTCCCTGTCCCTTAAATCTACAGTCACCATACTTGGGCCACATTACAACAGTGTGGTTATGTCAATGTGTGCCAAGTTTGGTGACTCTCGGGCCTTCCCTGCCCTCGCTAGGCCTTGTAGGATTGGTTTCCAAATGGATTTGGCTGTAACTCCCTGACCCTTAAATCTAGAGTCACCAAACTTGGGCCACATTACCAGGGTCTGGTGATGTCAATGTGTGCCATGTTTGGTGACTCTAGCGCAGTTGTAATAAAAACACGTTTCTGACTGAAATAATGTTTTCTGACTTGGAAAGTGTTTAAATGTGTAAAGAATGACTGCCAAAAGTGTTTACAAGGAAAACAAATATAAATCTTGAAGGTGGCAGTACAAAACTGACAATGTCGTTTAGAATGCTCTCTGGCTCTGAAAAGACCTATAGAGTGCTTTAGAAGCGCCTACAGGCTTTAGAACTGCCAGAAACCTCAAAGTTGTAATGAAAACATATTTCTCACTGAAATAATCTTTTCTGACTTGGAAACTGTTAAATGTGTAAAGAATGACTGCAATAAGTGTTTAAAAACAAAACAAAGTTAAATCTTGAAGGTGGAAGTACTAAACTGACAATGTCGTTTAGAATGCTCTGCGCCTCTGAATAGGCGTTCAGAGGGCTTCAGAAGCCCCTACAGGCTTTAAAATAGCCAGAAAACTCAAAGTTGCAATGAAAATATGTTTCTCACTGAAATAATGTTTTCTGACTCGGAAACTGTTTAAATGTGTAAAGAATGACTGCCAAAAGTGTTTACAAGGAAATGACAGAAGGTGGCAATACAAAACTGACAATGTCGTTTAGAATGCTCTGTGGCTCTGAAAAGGCATTTATAGTGCTTTAGAAGCGCCTACAGGCTTTAGAAATGCCAGAAAACTCAAAGTTGTAAGTCACTGAAATAATGTTTTCTGACTTGGAAACTTTTTAAATGTGAAAAGAAAAAGTGTTTACAAGGAAACCAAAGTTAAATCTTGAAGGTGGCAGTACAAAACTTAAACATGTCATCAGGGTAGTCAACATGGGCCTTCCCTGCCCTCGCTAGTAATTGTACTCGCTAGTAATTGTGAGTCGTAAGAGTGAATTCACATTTACCAAATGGATTTGGTCATAACTCCCTGACCTTTGACTGCAGAGTCACCAAACTCAGGCCACATTATCAGGGTGTAGTGTTGTCAACGTGTGCCAAGTTTGGTGGCTCTAAGGCCTTCCCTGCCCTCGCTAGACCTTGTAGGATTGGATTTTCCCACTTGTGGCGTAAATCCAAATTTACATTTATCAAATGGATTTGGCTGTAACTCCCTGACCCTTACATTTAGAGTAAACAACCTCGGGACACATCACCAGGTTGTGGTGATGTCAATGTATGCCGAGTTTGGTGACTTTAGGACAATCCCTGCCCTTGCTCGGCCTCGTAGGTTTGATTTTTCCCACTTGAGGCGCAAGTCCAAATTCAAATTTACCAAATGAATTTGTCTGTAACTCCCTGACCTTTCATCCTAGAGTCACCAAACTNTCCCTGACCTTTCATCCTAGAGTCACCAAACTCAGGCCACATTATCACGGTGTTGTGATGTCAACGTGTGGTGACTGTAGCACCTGCTCTGCCTTCGCTAGGCCTTGTAGGCTTGATTTTTCCCACTTGAGGCTTAAGACCAAATTCACATTTTCCAAATGGATTTTGGCTGTAACTCCCTGACCCTTAAATCTAGAGTAACCAACCTCGGGAAATTCACATTTACCAAATGGATTTGGCTGTAACTCCCTAAATCTTAAATCTAGAGTCACCAAACTTGGGCCACATTACGAGGGTATGGTGATGTCAGCGTGTGCCAAGTTTGGTGACACTAGGACATTCCCTGCCCTGGCTAGGCCTCATTGGATTGTTTTTTCCCCACTTTAAGTCTAAGTCCAGTTTTACATTTACCAAATGGATTTACTCCCTTCCCTGCTCTTGCTCGGCCTCGTAATTTGATTTTTCCCACTTGAGGCGCAAGTCCAAATTCACTTTTACCAAGCGGATTTGTTTGTAACTCCCTGACCTTTCATCCTAGAGTCACCAAACTCAGGCCACATTATCAGGATGTAGAGATGTCAACGTTTGGCAATTTTGGTGTCTCTAGGACTTTCCCCGTCCCCCGTCCTTAACACTTTCATTAAATGCATATCTTTAGACAAATAAACATTTTCATGCTCTTAGACATATGTACTGATTGTAAAATCTTGCTGCAGCACTGTCTGACTCATAGGAAAACACACAAAAGTCTAAGAGCAGGCTGCATAGAATAGGAAGAAATGTAGAGACTATATCTGCGCATGCGTGTGTCTGTCCGAAAAGAGGCGGAGAAGGAAAGCGTCACCGCGGGTGGGTTTTCGGCCTTAGATTTATCGAGCCAAAGTCATGAAACAAGAGCATGGCTCGAGCATGTGAGAATTACAGCCCTCAAACACCAATGCTTGGACAGCCATAAGCCATGACAATATCATTCTAATTAAATACATTTAGTTTTCTCACTGAAACCATACATTACTCGTAGTGAAATTCCGCACTTGTAATTATTTCTAGCCACGCCCCCTTCGCCAAACAAAATATACATTTACCAAATAGATGTGTGTGTAAATCCCTGATCGTTTGACCTAGAGTCACGAAACTGGTGTCACGTCATCAAGGTGTGGTGATGTCAACGTGTGCCAAGTTTGGTGACTCTAGGGCCTTCCCTGCCCTTGCTAGGCCTTGTAGGATTGTTTTTTCCCACTTGAGGCGTAAACCCAAATTCACATTTACCAAATGGATTTTGCCGTAACTCCCTGACCTTTGACCTTGGCCTCACCAAATTATCAGGGTGTGCAGATGTCAACGTGTGCCAAGTCTGGTGACTCTAGGTTCTTCCCTGCCCTCGCTAGGCCTTGTAGGATTGTTTTTTCCCACTTGAGGCCTAAGTCCAAATTCACATTTAACAAATGGATTTGCCCGTACCTCCCTGACCTTTCACCCTAGAGTCACAAAACTCATGCCACATTATCAGGGTGTGGAGATGTCAGCATTTGCCAATTTTGGTGACTCTAGGACTTTCCCTGCCCTCGCTAGGCCTGCTAGGATTGGTTTTTCCCACTTGAGGCCTATGTCCAAATTCACATTTAACAAATGGATTTGCCCGTAACTCCCTGAACATTGACCCTAGAGTCACCAAACTCGGGCCACATTAAAAGGGTGTAGTGATTTGTAGACATTTGAGCCATAACTACAAATACAAATTAACCAAATGGATTTGTCCGTAAATCCCTGATCTTTTGACCTAGAGTTAACAAACTGGGGTCACGTCATCAAGGTGTGGTGATGTCAACGTGTGCCAAGTTTGGTGACTCTAGTGCCTACCCTGCCCTCGCTAGACCTTGTAGGATTGTTTTTTTTCACTTGAGGCGTAAGACCAAATTCACATTTTCCAAATGGATTTGGCCGTAACTCCCTTACTCTTGAATCTAGAGTCACCAAACTCCAACCACATTACGAGGGTGTGTTGATGTCAACGTGTGTCAAGTTTGGTGACTCTAGGACATTGCCTGCCCTTGCTAGGCCTCATAGGATTGTTTTTCCCACTTGAGGCCTATGTCCAAAATCACATTTAACAAATGGATTTGCCCGTAACTCCCTGAACATTGACCCTAGAGTCCCCAAACTCAGGCCACATAATCAGGGTGTGGTGATGTCAACGTGTGCCAAATTTGGCGACTCTAGAACATTCCGTGCCCTCTCTAACACCTCATAGAATTGTTTTTCCCCACTTCAGGCCTAACTCCAAATACACATTTACCAAATGGATTTTTCCGTAAATCCCTGATCGTTTGACCTAGAGTGACCAAACTGGGGTCGCATCATCAAGGTGTGGTGATGTCAACGTGTGCCAAGTTTGGCCACTGTAGGACATTCCCTGCCCTCTCTAGGCCTTGTAGGATTGGTTTTTCCCTCTTGAGGTGTAAGACTAAATTCACATTATCCATATGGATTTGGCTGTAACTCCCTGACCCTTGAGCATAGAGACACCAAACTCAGGCCACATTATCAGGCTGTGGAGATGTTAACGTGTGCCAAGTTTGGTGACTCAAGTTCTTCCCTGCCCTCGCTAGTCGTTATAGGTTTGGTTTCTCCCACTTGAGGCCCAAGTCCAAATTCACATGTACCAAATGGATTTGGCCGTAACTCCCTGACCTTTGACCCTACAATCACCGATCTTGGGCCATGTTATCAGTGTGTGGTGATGTCAACCTGTGCCAAATTTGGCAATTTGGACATTCCCTGCCCTTCCTAGACCTTGTAGGATTGTTTTTTCCCACTTGACTACTAAGTCGAAATTCTCATTTACCAAATGGATTTGGCCGTAAATCCCTGACCTTTCACCCTAGAGTCACCAAACTCAGGCCATATTATCAGGATGTAGAGATGTCAACGTTTGGCAATTTTGGTGTCTCTAGGACTTTCCCCGCGGTCGCTAAGCCTTATAGGATTGGTTTCTCCGACTTGAGGCCTATGTCCAAATTTACATTTAACAAATGTTAAATTGACCCTAGAGTCACCAAACTCAGGCCACATTTCAAGGGTGTATTGATGTCAACGTGTGCCAAGTTTGGTGACTCTTGGACATTCCCTGCCCTCGATAGGCCTCGTAGGATTTGTTTATCCCACTTGATGCTTAAGTCCAAATTCACATTTACCAAATGGATTTGGCCGTAACTCCCTGACCTTTGACCCTACAATCACCGATCTCGGGCCATGTTGTCAGTGTGTGGTGATCACGTCACGTCATCAGGGTCATGTCATCAGGGTGTGGTGATTTCAACGTGTGTCAAGTTTGGTGACTCTAGGGCCTTCCCTTTCCTCGCTAGGCCTTGTAGGATTGGTTTTTCCCTCTTGAGGTGTAAGATGACTCTAGGACATTCCCTGCCCTGGCTAGGTTTCATAGGATTTGTTTTTCCCCACTTGAGGCCTAACTCCAAACATACATTAACCAAATGGATTTGTCCGTAAATCCCTGATCTTTTCACCTAGAGTCACCAAACTGGGGTGACGACATCAGGGTGTGGAGATGTCAGCGTGTGCAAAGTTTGGTGACTCTAGGACATTCCCTGCCCTGGCTAGGTCTCGTAGGATTGTTTTTTCCCCACTTTAAATCAAAGTCCAAATTCACTATTACCAAATGGATTTGTCCGTAAATCCCTGATCTTTTCACCTAGAGTCATCAAACTGGGGTGACGTCATCAGGGTGTGGTTATGTCAACGTTTGCCAAGTTTGGTGACTCTAGGGCCTGCCCTGCCCTCACTAGGCCTTGTAGGATTGGTTTTTCCCACTTGAGGCGTAAGTCCAAATTCACATTTACAAATGGATTTGGCCGTACCTCCCTGAGCTTTGAACCTAGAGTCACCAAACCGCGAACACATTCTCAGGTTGTGTTGATGTAAACGTGTGCCAAGTTTGGTGACTCTAGGACCCTCTCTGCCCTCGCTAGGCCTTGTAGGATTGTTTTTTCCCTTTTGAGGCGTAAGTTCAAATTCACATTTGCCAAATGAATTTGGCCCTAACTCCCTGACCTTTGACCCTAGAGTCACCAAACTGGCCACCAAAGGCCACATTATCAGGGTGTAGTGTTTTCTGGCTAGGTCTCGTAGGATTGTTTTTTCCCCACTTGAAGTCTAAGTCCAGTTTTCCCACTGAGACCTATCTCCAAAAACACATTAACCAAATGGATTTGTCCATAAATCCCTGATCTTTTGACCTAGAGTCACCAAACAGGGATCACGTCATCAGGGTGTGGTGATGTCAACGTGTGCCATGTTTGGTGACTCTAGGGCCTTCCCTGCCCTCGCTAGGCCTTTTTGGATTGCTTTTTCCCCTCTTGAGGCGCAAGTCCAAATTTACCTTTACCAAATGGATTTGGCCGTAACTCCCTGAGCTTTGAACCTAGAGTCACCAAACTCAGGACACAATATCAGGGTGTAGTGTTGTCAACGTGTGCCAAGTTGGGTGACTCTAGGACATTCCCTGCCCTGGTTAGGCTTCATAGGATTTGTTTTTCCCACTTGAGGCCTATTTCCAAATACACATTAACCAAATGGATTTGTCTGTAAATCACTGATGTTTTGACCTAGAGTCACCAAACAGGGGTCATCAGCGTGTAGTGATGTCAACGTGTGCTAAATTTGGTGGCTCTAGGGCCTTCCCTGCGTGTTATGTCCTAGGATATAATTGGTATCTTCTTCCTGAAATTGTCAGTGTTCTGTAATTCTTTTATTTTGTCTGTTCTGTTCTCATTTCTTTCAGGCTGGCATTCCGGTTTTGGGGGGTTTGGCTCAACCCGCCACATCTGATTGATTGGGTTTTCTGATTGATTGGGTTTTCTGAACGCAGAAGCCGCCCGGGGTGTTTCAGTCTGGCACCACGCAGCCCTGAGAGTTTGACTCTTTTAAGATACTTTCGGCTGTTTAATGTTCTCATCAGTGTTTTTGGTCTATGTAAATGTTGTGAGCTGGCTACTATGTATTACGCAGTGATCGAGTATGTAACCTTTCTGTTTGTACTAATATATACTAAATAGCTACAGGAGTTGTAGGGGTGGTCTGCTAGTTGTTTCAGAAGCCCCAGTTGGAAGAGGAATGTGGTTTTGTGGATGGTTAGAAACTTTTGGTTATTATTTTGACCTTGGCCCACCCCAATGTTCTCTCTCCTGTCACGTGGCTAAAATTAAAGATCATTGTATTATTACATCATTTCTAAACAGATGCTTTTTCCCAACCAAGTCCAAAAATAAATAAAGGAGAAAAATATAATCCCTTTTGTATCAAACAGCCTTTTTCTTTTTTGTTGCAATCTCCTTACCCTAGACTGAAGAGTGGGAAAGCCCACAGGGTTCTTTTGCATTGCTGTTCTTTGTGTCTCTGTGGTATGTGAGGGTTATTTTGAGCCTCTCATTGAAAATGCATTGGTTGAATCCAGCTAAATGTGGTCATAACAGCCTATGTAAGAAACTTCACCCATCATACAAAACATTGCCTATATTTCTCAGGTGATTTCTGCCCATTTTCCTTGGTCAGGCTGCCATCCAGTGTCAGTGGAGTAGAGGGGATCAATTCTGACTTGAAAGAAAGACAGACAGCATTTAGTCATTTAGACACACTGGAGTAAACACAATGACGACTACCTTTCTCACAATCTGTTTTTTTTTTGGGTTTTTTTTTCTTATTAATAGTTATAATGCAGATTCTGCCATACATGTCAGACAATGAAGCTTATGTACACACCTCATGACATCCATGCATTCTCCAAATCTGTAAAGATTATTTCCATTGTTTGGAATCCCAAGTGAAATGCATACTTGACCCCAGAAACCCTTTGTATATGAAACATTTGCATTTTTTCTCTTTGGATTGTTTTTGTTTTGTTCTGTTTTGGAAAAAGGTAAGGATTAAGAGCACTGTTGGACGGCTGGACTGTTGATCACGTTTTATATGTGCCAGAATAAGCCACAATAAAATTAAACAGCCCCACTGAGCATAAACTTCACAATATACTTTTACATACTGTAGTCCATCTGTTTATCTATATACGTTGTTAGTTAGCCCCCTTTACCCTGTTCAGTGCGCAGAACTGCCACAGAGCAGGTATTATTTGTTATAACACAAAACTTTGTGTTCTATAACTTTAACTTAGGATACTGGATCTGCGTAATTAATAAGCAGCAGATGCCATATATAAGCAGCTACTTTTACAGGGACAGTTAAAGTTAAAAGACTTTTACTCCAGTCATTTCCAGCACTCTAAGTAAGGAGAAGCACCTCTCAGCTGCTATGCAAATCCTGGAAAATCTGTGCTAGCAAACTTCTCAAAACGTGCGAGGGGTTGATAAAGCTTGGAAGACCATATAGCTGTTATATGAATAATAAGACATGAAACTAAAACCAAGGACAAAGAAGTATAAAAGCATGATTAAAGAAAGTGTAAAGTATAGTAGAGTATTAGAACAGTAGAATTAAGTAGTAGAATTAACCCACAACATACTTAAGAGTTATACAATTAGCTTATAAAGGCAAAGTGCAGTAAGACATTCAGTCTACAGTCTATATTCTTTATGTGTAGGTGGTCTGCTGATAAGGAGGTCTACTGAGAGCAGTGCTGGTTGTACAGTCTATATTCTGTATGTGTAGGTGGTCT
>JAVGWN010002778.1:0-10825 GCA_034552555.1 Semaprochilodus insignis
ATATAAAATTTATTTGGTAATGGTTTTGTTCTGATAGCAGCAATACCTTTACATCACACCAAACAGAATGTGCATGTGAGACAAACTCATGTAAATAGTAAAAAAAAAAAAAAAAAGGTCACGTCATGGATCTCCTGAAAACAACCAAACTGATGCCACCTTTAGAGGGCAGAAGTGAGTAATGTTTGTTTATTTGAGCTCAAACTGTTTCTTTGTGTCATCACTTGGGAGCTACTAAGTAACAACAGATATGAACTGAGATAGCTAATTAGCCAATTGGGCCACTTTGAGTTTATCAAATTGACAATAACAGAACTGAAGCAGTTTCGGAATGTAAGATTCCTATTTGAATCTGGAAAAGAAGAACTAAAATAAAAGAATTGCTTGACTAGTGATGTGGGATAAAAAAAAGACATACAGACGAGTGCTGGTCAGAACAACTTCGCAGTTGTGCTCGGGGGTCTGAGTGTATGTGGAGTGGTATCTGTTGGTCGAGCGTGTGCACTTTTCCAGTCCATTCATTCTTAATGGGAATAATTTTGGAATTTAAGTAAGTTTTTTATATAAAACATACATCAGATCAAAAATTGCTTGACTAGACATGTTAGCTCTATGACGTACTCCCCTCATCTTTCCTAATGTCTCATGTTTCCGGATAGTTTGCTACAATAATAGTTTTTCTAGAGCATGGTGTATTTCTTTATTCCAAGATCATGCTGAAATAATTCCCATGGGACGCAAGAAGGTCAGATCATGCCAAGGCCTTCTGCAAGGGCTGTGTGAAAGTGTTATTGACGCCCTCTAAAAGACACACTTGGCCTGTGGTCCTTGCTGAAAAAATTTAATGGACAAGAAGCAGTGCAGCCAACCATTATGTAAGCATTACGAGTTCAAGTGCCAAAACAGCATAAGCAGTGTTCCTGATGAATGCATCTCTGGCACATTTGTATGCAGTAAACTGGAACATGGTAAGATTCCAATTTGTTTTTGGACTTGGCACGGAGAAAGAATGAGAGGGTCAAATCACAGAATTCCCTTTGGGCCAATGCCGATATCTGATATTTTTCATGTACATGCATATCTGCCAACGCTGATACCACAGGCGATATGTAAATATTTATAGAGTGTAAAAATTGGGAGTGAATGTATTTGGATTTGCATTATGGAGAAAAATAACATTAATTTCCAGAGAATTGCAGATGTAGAGAAATGAATAAAAGGCTGATATTTCAGCTCAGTAACCCAACGTCACCTAAACCAAACAGCTCTTCCGGAGTACAGTAAATATAGCATCACATATTGGTTTGATATATTTAATCTAGACATTTAATCTAACAGTAAACCCAAGTATTAGTTTATTTTTAAGTAGTTATTGGTTCCATTAGCGTTGGAATCCAATATCCAATATCCCTACTTCAATTGTGATTACGCTTTAAATAAACCAAACAAACTTCTTCATTGTAGAAATGAAATTTAATCTTCATATTCACGGCCATGCCTTGATATCCACCTTAAAATCACCTACTCATATCAGTGACACAGTTGATGCTGTCTTACTATAGCAGGAGACACAACAATGGCAAAGTTCATCTAGCACATCATATTGCACATGGATATGGCAGCATATGATCTTTGAAGTCTCTACAAAAATATTTTGATTTTGTAACCAGGTAAATGGTCCCAAAAAAGGATCAGGTGTAAAACTAGAAAAGGGATTGTACAGCTTAAGCTTGTTGCTAGCCGGCTGCTGTTGGCATTGCTAAAAATGAAATCTATGGGAGGAACGATGGATGAATAAACAACACATGGAGGAGTGTGGTGTGGAGGAAGGTCAGTATGGCTGTGGATTAGAGTTTGGGGATCTGCCCTGAGCGAGTACATGCAGTTTGTTGGTTTGGTTCACTGCATTTTAAAAGAAATGATAGGGTTTGAATGGGGGTGAAAATGAATGGGACTCTAGGTTAGGAACGAGTGATGTGGGGTGAAAAAGACAAAAAGACGAGTGCTGGTCAGAACAACTTCGCAGTTGTGCTTGGGGGTCTGCTCTGAGATATATATGTGAGTATATGTGGAGTGGTATCTGTTGGTCAAGCAGAGGTACAGTAGTCATGTGTGCAGGAATTTGTCTTCCACGTTTAACCCATCCGTGAAGTGAAACACCCACACACTCTAGTGAACACACACACTAGGGGGCTGTGAGCACACTTGCCCGGTGCAGTGGGCAACCTTGTGTCTTGCTCAAAGGCACTTTAGTCGTTTCTGGCGGTTCAGGGAATCAAACCAGTGACCCTCTGGTCACAAGGCTGGTTCCCTGAACTCCAGCCCACGACTGCCCCTGAAGTCATGTGTGGAGATGCCGGGGATTGAACCCGGGGCCTCACACAGGATGCAGCTGGTGTATTCATTGATGGCCTCAGTTACCCACAATTCTCTGCGCACCTACAGCTGCTTTAAAATGTAAGTTGTTCACATACTTTAATTCACCTTCCTTATCCCGTAAACTGTAAAATGATTGATTAATTAAAACATTTGTCTACACATCGTATATTTAATCAGAAGTATTTCATACTACATAAGCTTGTTGTTGTATTAGCAGCCATAGCACATGCTAACCAAACTAGCTGCCATAGATCTTATTCAGTAGTATTTTTGTTGATGCTCATCACCACAGGCTCCATTTACTTGCCTTTCGTGCTACAATTGCCAAAGGCCCCGCCTTTCCGGTGACACATGATGTAGTCGCCTTAGACGGTGCCATTTTTGTGTGACCTAGGATACTAAGAAGGACTCTTTATAGGACGGTCCTACGATGGACCTTTCCTACCTCGGCTGCAGCCTTGGCTTTTGATTGCAGCTAGTGGTTCTAGCACTGCAAATTAAGAGACACTCTTGCATATATTGTACTTTGCAAGCCTTCTGTTCAGAGCCTTTTGCATAAAAACATTACTTCTGTTGTTTAGATATATTCATATGCACATTTTATTATAGCAAAAAAAGAAAGACAAAAAACCTGGACACATTTGTGCTTGTATCTTTTACAAAGGTTAATAGGTTCACATCGGTTATGCTGAAGTCGTGTTTGGCGCTGTTTGGCGGTTTTTATTTATAGACAGTGCAGCTGGAGGGGTCATGTGGTGGTCTTCGGTCTGAAGGACCTCACTGCATGCCCGTTTGCCGCTTGCGCAGCTCGTTCTGGATGCCCTCTCTTGCGATTATGCAGAACACACATTCATGCTCACGTAAGCATCCGGCATGGACTTTTTGGATCTGGATGGGCTTGATTAAGACCCTCGCCGGAACGTTGAGAGGGGTGACAGACATACAGTGGGGTAAATTTAGCTCATGCGAGCACGCTGTGCGAGATGTTAATAATTGAGAAGGCATCTGTTCCAATTAATGTGCCCCCTTCATATCAAATCCCTATTTAAATTTCCCTATCTGGGTCACAGTCTCCGTGGTGCGAGGGGATAAAATGAACTGGCTTCTTTAAAACATTAAGTTTTAACAAGTGGGTTACAACGCTAGAGTCTCCCTCACGCCTCCCAAGACTGTGACGCGTCTCTGGGGTATTATGTGAAGCTCAACTGAGCAGGATGTTGCAAGCACAAGGCTCTGTGGGGACATCCAAACCCAACTCGTTCCTGTCTAAGTGTCCGCTTCCGTGGACAATGGGAATTAGTTTGATTATTTGTAATGTCTCAATGGTACAGGGACCTCATTATCCTCTTGTAAGTTGACAGATGCCTTGACAGGTCATTTGACTGGGGCGTATTTGAGCTAGCAGAAACCGTATTTGACTAGTGAATTCTCGGGTGGGCTATGCCACCGCATGTTATTCCGCCTGCCAAATATAAAACTAGATACAGTGTGATGCCCATGAGATTCCCCATCATTTCCCCTATCCTCCTCCTTTCAGTCTGAACCACCTGTCTCCTGCTTAACCCCATCTTTTCTGTTGCATTGTCCCAGCTATAACACTGTGCGAAAGTCAGAGACCATCCTTAATCATCTCAATTCCTGTAAAATCTGCCTTTAAGTACAGGGAGATTATCCTGTTTTTTATGGAGATTTGCTGATAAAGGAACAGGAAAAGGCAAGTTCCAACTGATTCAAAGATGCTCAAAACTAATAACCGTGCAAGACCTGGTACACCAACAAAACTGACACCAACAGAAATTTGTAAGATGAAGCTCCAAAATAACAGGGGGCAGCATATCACATACACAGTCCCTCCTCTTCCCTCTTCAGTTCCTACCAGTCTAGAAGAAACGTTGCAAGTTCAGCATTGAATTTCATCTGTTTACTCCCCAAGAGCATCTCCAGTGGAGGAAAGCAGCACCAGTGTCCGCATGTTTCCCACCAAACCTGGTTTGATACTGAGAGCAGGCGATGGTGGTGGTTGTTGTAACAGTCGTTTGCCAAGAACTTCAGTCATCGTTGCATTTACCCTTACTTTCACTGGCTTCCTGTTCTTTAATGATCTCACTGGGAGCAGCATCACCAACATGATTAAAAGACGTTAGAAAACGGTGCTGCTTCTTCATCCTTTCGTGCTGGAGACCCGACACTGTAGTGACTCACTATCACAAAGTGGTATTACAAGACAGGACAGGCCGGGGCTAGCTGGTTAGCATGCTAACTTAAGTAGATACCTCAACAACATGATACATAGACTTTTCTTTTGATGCAATTAAAACTCTCATTTCTTCACATTTTAGTTCATTTTGGAATATTGTGAACTGAACATATACAGTATGAAATGGTTAAACCTCTCAAAGGCCTAGCCTCGTTTTTCCCTCGTTTTTCCTTGCTTGGACGATTTGTTCCGCCATCTTCCGCAAGCCATTTTTTCCAAGACTTCGACATGTTCTGTTTATCAGGCTTATGTAAGAACAGAGAACAAAATATGTTCCAGAATATAGTCCCAAATACCGAGTGCTCCATGAAAGATAACTTATGATCATAGCCCAGCCGGCTATTAGAACAGCCCAAGTGCTCTGCCGGAGCACTAGCCTAACTCATGTTGCAACACTTGTCGATTTTTGCAACATTAATTTTTGTTGCGGTTGAATATGATCAAAGAGGCCACAGCGAGAGGGGCCTGAGAGAGACCTTGGGCAGTCTGAGCACAGAGAAAGGCACTCCTTTTTTTTTTTTTTTTTTTTCCCTCACAGAGAATCGAAAAGGAGCTCTGTATGCTTAAAATGTGATCCGATAGCACAGTGGTGGCTGAAAGGCAGCGGGGCTGACACCATTTTGAGTTGAGGTTTTTTAGTGCCATTCTAACAGCGCTGTCAGTGGCTGAGAGCGGCTTTATACAGGTGCTTGGCACATCCGCCCGCCCCCCCACCACCCAGCCCCACAGAGCTGAACTCCAAACCTGCTCAGATGGATTCCGCTTTCTGAGGAACACAAAAAACACTCCTTTCTTGCTTTCATCTTCCCACATCTCTCGCAGAGACACAAGGTTTCCCCCGCACAGCGAGATCAGGCTGAGATATAAACACTGCACTGCGCTCCACAACAGTTCAGCAGGCTACAGTGAGGCAGGTGCCATGCCAAACGGAAGCATGAGATTCATTTGCAAGTGTAAGGGACTGATGAGTAAATGATGCAGCTGTATCACTGACCAGGCTAGCTACTCTAGCTGATCTTAGCTGTGTCCAAAAAATACTTGTGCTTGTGCTGTGTAATACCTGCACAAGCACAAATAACAGCTGTGATTGGATTGGGCATGGACTGGACAAGTTTCTGGATGTAGGCCACATCACTGTTAAGCCACTCTTGCATCAAAGAATTGGACAGTTGGGCCAGATTTGGTGGATGCCTTCCCTGGTGTTCTACTGGTTGTTCCAGGTAGTCCCACAGATTTCCAAGACAATTCAAATCTGGGGATTTTGCAGCCCGGTCCAGATGTGTGAATGCTCCTGAGTGTTCATCATGCCAAACAGTCACTTTTGCAGCCCTGTGAACACGAGAACTGTCACCTTGGAATACAGGAATAGGAATTTTATGTTCCTCGGTAAGATGATGAGCAAAAGGCAAAATGCCTGGTTATCCAGCAGCTCAATCTAGGCACTGTGGTTCGAATTTACTGTCACCTCAACCAAAGAACCCATTTCCACGTAGCTAAAACACCCCCAGAACATCACAGAGGGCACTTCTTTTTTTGTCCTGGGAGCTTATGTTGGCACATAGTCTACTACAGGTGAAATACCTTGCGTAGAGGTCAGCGAGATTTCCTCACCATCTAGTGCGACCCTTGTTCGGCAAGTCAGGTTAGGTGTTTCATAGTGTCCTTCCTCAATATAACTTGGATAGATACATACATTGGAACAAAATGTTGTTGGAATGTCTGGCAACCACTATCATGCCTCATTCATACTGTATACTACATACTACTTTTAAGCAGATTTAGTATGTGAGTAGTATGTAGTATGTTATATCAAATAGAGCCTAGGTCTTTAGACTTGGTAAAGCACTGTATGTGCTCTGACAACAGAAATTAGTTGGTCCTCCATCTTGTTCAACATCAACATAATGTACTAGAGCCCATTTAGTTTGAGAGTGTGCAGCAGACTGAGCTAACGCTCAATTGGCATTCTGATCTCCTATTTTTTATTTTTTTGTAAAAGGATGAAATGAAAGGGTTTTTTTTGTTAACACACACTGTGGCCCCTGTATGTTGTTTGGCACACCTCTGAGTGCTACCGGGCATTTCTGTGAAAAGAATGGACTCTGCCTGACAGTCCAGCACAGTTCGAACACCGCATGTGCTGCAGGCCGAGTCAGTTCAGTAAGCTCATTGTGCACGCTCAGGGTTGACATCTAAAGACCTGGCTGCGAACGGCAGGGTTTTTTGTGTTTTGTGCGCTGCCGTGTTCCCACTGTGCACCTTTTCATATGACTGCCTTAATTCAAAGTCAAAAAAGGTAAAAAAAAAAAAAAAATATATATATATATATATATATATATATATATATATATATATATATGTGTGTGTGTGTGTACCATTTTTTGAGCTCTGTAGATTTGGTGCTGATCAGAAATGAGTATTTGATAACTTCGTTGGGGAGTGGGTGTTATTTAATATAAGTCCGCTTGTTAAGCTGTGCAGTAGTGACCTTCACGGCCAGGTCGTAGCCTCTACTGCACTGACTGAGGCTCTTGTTACTTTAATAGATTCCAGAGTCCAAAAAACTACTCAGTTATCATTCTAGCTCTTTCTTTGTGCTGAGGAAACGGCTGCAGTTGATAAACTGATTTATAGTTCTTACACCAATGAAGAAAAACAAAGTTTGTTGACAAAGGGCTCTAATGTTAGCTAGCCTAACTAATGTTAGCACCTACTGGCAAAGCCAAACTGCAGATACTCGATGTAGTCTGTGGGTTTTTAGGGTGTTTCGTGCTATGAAGTCACGTTTTCGTGTTTCAGTGGTCAGGCTTGTCAGTCAGAAAAGGGCTGATGATGACAGCTAGCTATCTAGCTAAGGTGGACCTAAGGCTAGCTTCCTATTCGCTTTAGCTGCACAGCAACATAAAACAGCTAACAGCCAGAACATAAAGATGTGGGTTCATAGCAAGAAACACCCTAGAAAACCCACAGACTAGTCAAGGGGCTCCTCAAAGGGCTAGTTTGGCATGTGGAAGCTAACGTTAGCTAGGTTTGCTAACTATAGCTAGCTAACATTAAAGCAGCTGACAGCAAACTGTTCTTCTTCATTGGTGTGAGAACTGTAACTCGGCTTATCAAGTGCAGCCGTTTCCTCAGCACAGATAAAGAGCTAGAATGATAACTGAGTAGTTTTCTGGATTCGATTTAAACACAATGAACACAGAACTGCAGCATGTTGAACAGATGAACTTCAGCCGGTCAGTAGAGGTTCGGACCTGGACGTGTTAACAAGCAGATTGGAGTGAAAGAACTGAGCCCTTTTTAACCCACAGTGGTGCTGAATAAACAAGGAAGCGGCTGTGAAAAGGTTTACAGGCTCTGTGATAGTTACTGTGTCTTTCTTTTACCACCGCCAACCTGAAGCGGGACGCGGAGGCCTTTTTCTTAGCTTGAGGAATTTGCTGGGAATTCTGAATTTGTCTTTAATATTCTCGATTGATTGGCTCGTTTAGTGTCTTATTGTGATACCCTGCTGAGGAAATAATGAATTCACTTGAAGCAATGAAGTGCACTTTTCTCAGGAAGCTAAATGCATAAATATAGACGATTAAGAAAACAAAAGAATATAAGTCATTTTTTGTGTGTGTAACTGTGCCGGGAAACAGCAGGGCATCTTTCCGCCGTGCTCTGGTCCAGGTTTTTACAAAGTGCTGAAGGAGAACGGTACAATAGCACAACGGCGCATGGATGTGTCAGTGCTTCGGTGCTCAAGATGAGAGAGCGCTTATCCCTCCTCTTACAAAAGCACCCCCCCCTCCATTCCCCTCATTAATGTCTTTGTTATTGAACGCTCTCGACGGCATTTTAATCATTCAAGGATTACATTTTATTCTTCAAAGAGAAACGGAATGAGTGTACGTTTTGCGGATGTTGCTCAGAAAGCGACCAACGCGGGTGCGGGAGATTTCCTCGCCATCATCTCCTGACACGTGCACCTCCCAGGTTTATGCTTAACCGTCGAATGGAAAAGCCATGACTAGCTCTGAAGCAGACATAGCGAACACTGGGAGCCGTGCTCAATGTGGTGTCGTCGGAGGGTGCACATAGATGACGATGACTGCCATTTGTTCCATGGTTCATGACGGTTCTGCCCAAGGGAGCACACAGTGTGCTTGTAGAGAAACCTCATTATTACGAATGCAGATTTCGCCGACTTCAATAACTTACAAACTACTCGGTGTCTGATTTGTGACACTTTTGCATGATGTATGGCAATGATGAATCAGCTTTATAGATACACAGCCAAGTCACATTATTATGACCATAAGCTAATATCCAGAGTAACTGCTGTGTGCAGCACGGACACCAGCTAGACGGGCTGGGAGTGACTCTATAAGGTCTTTTGGTAAGGTTGTCACAGGTATCTGGAGCCATGCTGACTGCAGTGCATCCCACAGCTGCTGGAGGGTGCGTCGGGGAGGATCCATAGAGCGAACACAACGATCGAGGGGGTCCCACAGATGCTCAACTTGGTTCAAGTCTGGGGAATTAGGGGGGCCAGAGTAGGACATGAAAGTCTTGTTCATGCTCTTCCAACCAATGTCAGACATTTCTAGACATGTTACATGGCGCATTGTCTTGCTGGAAGAACCCATCCACCCCAGGGAGGACAATTAGCATGTATGGGTGTATGTGATCTGCAAGGATGGATTTATATCCAAATAGGTTGAGAGAACCTTCCACATAGATGAGTGGGCCCAGACAACCTAGTAGCAAGTGGTCATAATAATATGACTCGGCTGTGTATTTGGTTAGTTAACCGCAATTCAACATGTTTTCCAGAGTGTTAAAGACAGAGGTGGGTAGTAACTGGTTAGATTTACGCAAGTATATGTATGTGTATTGTAAACTTAACCCTTTCCTAACTTATGAAGCATATGATGCAAACTGCCTACATACCATGCAAACTGCCTACAAATTGCGGGCCTAAGGTTCTAAGGGTTCATCTATTATGCTCAAACTTACACACTTCTGCTACTACACGAGTTCATCATTCAGATACACCGAACGCAAAACAGATGAATATTAAAATAAACTGTCTGTCAAATTTGCATGCGCTGTTATGAATGAGTAAGTGCAACACTGCATTCTCATTCTGTGAGACCTTCTAAGTGTCTAATAATGTCTTTACATATAATAAGATGGACAAAAAACGAGTCACCTTGCATGTTTAAGGTGGTAATAACTACACGCTCCTGCAGATGGCGCCGCACAAGGATGACAGGGCTATAAATACCTGCGGGGTGTGAGTGGCGGGATCCATAGATTGGGAAGAGGTGCTACAGTGCAGTGAATATCTCGTTCCATGTGTGGAAAATGTGACTGCATTTGGGCGTGTCAAAGACCATAGTGTGAAGGAAGTAGCTGAATCTGCAGGTGTATGGAAGCGTACGGTCATATGGGTCTACCAGCAGTGGCTAAAATCCCAGTCTACAGGAAATTCTCGTCGGAATTGTGCCAGGGAAGGCATCCACCAAATCTGGTCCAACTTCACAATTCTTTGAAGCAAGAGTGTCTGAACATTGATGTGGCCTACATCCAGAAACTTGTCCAGTCCATGCTAAATGCAGTCAGAGCTGTTATTGGTGCTCGTGGAGGTATTACATGCTATTAGGTATGTTTCAGTCACAGGTGACTAATAGCTTCATTTATCAGGATATTTACTAAGTTCTTACTATCATGTGTGGACAGTGAAGCTCAGCATATGTTGCATCGCTAGTCAGTGTTTATTGGTCCAATGGCCTTTCCAGCTGCTGCTCGATGCCACAGATCCTCTTCTCGCAGCATGCTTGAAGTCTTTTTTTCCTTGGGAATGCTTTCATTTAGAACGACTTTCTTCCCTCCACAATAGCAGGGGTTGCCGCAGTCGTGCATTCTCATTTGCCATTAATGAAGCTTTCTTGCCTCTGATTGCTGCCATCCATGTACGACTCTCCACCAGGCTCGGGAGCGCATGTGGCAAAACCATCAGAGCGTGAGCAAATATAATTTCTGATATGGGGGGATTACTGTAAAAACCCGGCCTGACCTACGCGTTATGAAATGCATAGAAAAAACTGCTTTGCACAAAAATAACGTGCGCAATTCACTGTTGCAAGAAACCTTTGATCTCTAGCAAGGGCTATGACTATTAGCCCAACGGAATCTGCT